>ML380519.1:0-11221 GCA_005239525.1 Nicotiana knightiana | reverse complement strand
TAGGTTGGAGTAACCTTTCACTAAAAAGGGGTTATTTAATCTAAAGGAACACCTAGTGTTTGATAGAAAGCTCAAATGAGTTCAAGACATGTTCATGATTCCTAATTCTAAGTTTAAATGTGCCGCATTGTGAATTAGATTGAAGGTGCTAGAAGGTCCGGTGATTTGAGATAGAAATTAAGGAAAAGTCCCGATTCGAGGTATGTATGGCTAACTTTAACCTTTGTAGAATCCTCTTGTTGGGTACGAGTATACGGTATGCGTAGCTTGTTTGGAAATATGTGAATTGATTGTTCAAACGTGTTCAGACGTAAGATTCTATTCTCTGATTGTCCTAGTTGACTGTCATGCTACCGTACTATATGAGGTTGTGAAAGGTGTTTTGATGTGCCTATTTCATTATTTGCAAATCTCGTAAATGCTAAAGGGTATCGATATGAAAGGATGTGTAATGAATGAAAGATTGACAATGTGCCCAAATGTGGGAATGTGTAAAATTCCTAAAAGCCGTGCGCGGAATGCAATGAAAAGGGGTATTGTGAAATGATGTAAATGAGTTGAACGATTATGGCAACACGGTGTACTTGAATTACTATTTGATGAGAGTTATGGTGCCTTGGGCCCAAATAAATAAATTGTTGATATGAACTTGAATTCCTTGAAATGATGTTTCTTGTGATGTAATTGTTTGTGGTTGCTGTTATGAAATATGATTGTCAGGTGGGATCGGGTTGCGCGTCGCAAAACGAAGCAATAAGATTTATGATTGTGAGGTAATAAGGGTAGACGAGGTAATAAGGGTGGCCGAGGTAATAAAGATGGAATGTGATCATTATCACTACTAAAATAAAAATCTATGGGCTCTTGAATATGTTAATGAAGAAAGGGGAAAACGGAGAGATTGTGAAACTTGTTTGATTTTGGTTGTTTCTTTCCACGTGCATTGATTTATTGGTTCTATTTATATCTCTTAATTGTGTACTCTTTGATTGTACTTGGGATAAAGATTGTTTATACATACTAGTAATATTCCACAGTACTAACGTCCCTTTTGTCGGGGGCGCTACATCTTTTATATGGATGTAGGTGGGTCCATAGCAGGTAGCTCAGCTAGTCGTTAGTGGTGCTTTCTTCCCATCCTTCTTCAGTTGTACTGGTGAGCCCCACTTCCTCTCGAACCATGTGTAGTTCATGCCATTTACTTTTGAGTATATTGTATATTGTAAGGTATAGCTGGGGCCTTGTTGCCGTCAAGCATTGTATAAACTCCTAGTACTCTTAGAGGCTCCGTCGACACTATGTGGGTGTATATGTATATTATGGGCAGTGGTTGTATTTATTCGTACTCGTGCCCGTATTGGGAAGTGTTGTATCTATTATGTATGAATTGGGAAATCTAGTACCATAATGTAACATGAGGAAAAATTGAACTTATTGTGGTAATCACACACTTTAAGCTTATCTCACTGTTTCACATAAATAATGTATGCTATAAACACGGGGAAACGCGTTGGGTGGGAAAGGCAAATTAGGTTCGCTTGACTGGGGTCACCCGGTTGAGTGCCGGTCGCGTCCCTCGATTTTTCGGGCATGACATGCGGGCATTAAACATAGCGTCCCCATGAAAAAGGGATGTCAATACGAATAAAGTACTCAGTATGTAAGGTATGAAAGTATAAATAAGAAAAATAATGTAAAGTGATACAAAGGAGATACAACCTGTAGCATTTGAGCGCCTCTAAGGGATACTGTCATGAAATGCATGATATATATATATATATATATATATATATATATATACAAAAACATTTAATAACATACACCTCTGTGGGCATCATCATATCGTACCCGACCTCGAAAAGGACTCGGTAAAAACATACCCAACCACGTGGAGCTCGGCAAAACCCAACTGATTAGTTGTTGCACAATAGGTGTCGTACCCGATTGACTATAGCGCAACTCGTTAGAGTAAAATAGATACTATATATAATGGATGCTGGACTCATGGAATCACGCTCTAAACCTTTCGGGGTTTCATAAAGTTGTTGCACCTTTGATTAAAATTATGGACATCATAACATCAACATGAACTTTACTAGGACTCAAGGATCATACATACTTTCTAAGAATAAATTTTTAAGGAAAGAACAAAATGGACAATCTTTTTTGCTAGGAGTAGATTCATTATGAAATAGCTTATCATTTACGTTCGTTTCACTCTAGATAATACCAAAAGAATGTAGGAAGAGCCTTAACATGTTACATCTCGAACCTTAGCATTAGTATGTGCCTTAGTAAATCAACATGAGTTTGAAGGGATTATGTCTATTAGGAGGTTATAGAGGGTTTAAGACATTATAATTATTATGAGGCCCTGTAAGTTTACAACCTTGATATCATTAGATATTATGTTAATGTGGTATTTTCTTTTAAGTAAGTATTTTAGTAAAAGTTTTATAAGTATAATTTTGGATAGTTACAATTATTACTATTTTCGGATATGATAAATTATACACATAATATAAGAAAGTTTATGAGATTTTCTTTATTGTAAAGATAGAAATTATTTTCTCACAAGAAAGGAAGGTTATCTTTTTTTTTTACTCTGTATAAGAGATTAGAAAAATTTTAAGTTAAGAAAATATACGTATTTTTACATGGATATTTTAATAAAAATAATAGTGCATGTATTTATTTTATGTGGTACAATATGAACATGATAGTAGAATGTATAAAGTGCAATAATNGTAGATTTTATGGTTCAGATACATTCTTTAGGTGATTTGGGACTTAGGAGTGTGTTCATAATATGGTTTTGATGTCCGGTGTAGAATTAGGCTTGAATTGGCGAAAGTCAGTTTTTGGCGATTTCTGGTCCGCAATAGAAAATAGGCTATCGAGGCCGGAATGCAATTCCGGAAGTTGGAACAGGTTGGTAGTGTCATTTTTGATGTGTTTGACAATTTTCAGGACAATCAGACGTGTTTTGGATGGTTTCGGCCTCTTTGGCGAAATTTAGAAATCTCAAAGTTCATAGGCTTGAATCCGATGTGATTTTTGTGTTTGGGCGTTGTTTTGGGTGTTTCGAAGGCTCGACAAAGTATGAACGAGTTTATGGGATGTTTTGGCATGTTTGGTTGAGGTCCCGAGGGCCTCGGTGAGTTTCGGGTGGTTAATGGATCGATTTTTGGATTTGGGAGATAGCTGTTTTGCTGGTTTCTGTTGCAGGCATTTTTTGTTCTACACGATCGCGTAGAAGGATCCGCGATTCTGTATGCTATGTTGGGCAGGGGTGAAAATTTCTCTATGCGATCACAGAGGTCAGAACGCGATCGCGTGTGGATGTGATGCTATGCTACGCGAATGTGTGGCCAAGGTCGCGTTCGTATAGAGGAGAGTGAGCTGGTGAGGAGTGGAAGGATTTTTGTTATGTGGTCGCGTGGGAGGGTCGCGATCGCGTGAGTTGTGAAGGCAGTGTTTCGCGATAGCGTGGGTTGTTCCACGATCTTGTAGGGTTAANGCCAAGGTCGCGTTCGTATAGAGGAGAGTGAGCTGGTGAGGAGTGGAAGGATTTTTGTTATGTGGTCGCGTGGGAAGGGCCGCGATCGCGTGAGTTGTGAAGGCAGTGTTTCACGATAGCGTGGGTTGTTCCACTTTTGTGGGGCTGACTTTTGTTCTTCGCGATTGCGGTCCCTATTAGCCCACTTTTCACCATTTGTGGACGAATTTGAAGCTTTGGAGAGAGTTAAAGAGGGAATCAAAGGGGAAACATTTGGAGGTAAGATTTTTGACTTCATAACTAGATTCTATGTTGTTTTCTAAGTAATTAAACCTTAAATTAGTTGTATTTAAACCCAAAATTGGGGAAGTTAGGGCATGAGAAGTTGGGATTTTAATTGAGTAATTGAAGGGGGGTATTGTGGTCCAATTTTGATATTCTTGGTATGTATAGACTAGGGAAAGGATGAGGATTCTTTTGATGCAATTTTTATAAAGTTTGGCCAATTTCGGGAATTTTTGTTAAACTTGATAATTTTTGAGTGGGTTTTGTTCCTTTAGCATATATTGATGATATTAATATGGTTTTTGTTAGATTCGGAGCAATCGGGAGCCGATTCCAGAGGCAAGAGTATCGTCGATTAGTATTTGGGCTAGTTTGAGGTAAGTAATGGTGCACATGCCAGATGACGAGTGTGTGGCGTGCACTGATTGTGGACTTGGACTTGGTCCTTCCCGTGGCAACTATTGAGTTGTGTATTTACTTTTAAATCATATGTTAAATCGTGTTTAAAGACTATTGTTATATTTGGGTTCTAAGCCATATTTAGGGCCTTGTGCCGACTTGTTTGGACCCCTTGGGGGATTTTTACTGCTATTTCCTCATTGTGTTGACTTATGATCTACACTCAATCATTTTATGTTTAACTGATTCCAAAACTCAGCCTTATTTACACTTTTTTGAGATATAAAATGATGGTTTTGGGTCGAGTACCCCGTTTTACTGATACGCCCGAGGGGCTTTTTGAGAGTTGCTGACTGAGTGAGGCCGAGGGCCTGATTGTGAGGATATGATATTCCATGAGGTGGCTTGATATTAGCCCTTGGGCTAAATGAGCCCCTCCGGAGTCTGTACACACCCCTAGTGAGCGCATGCACCTACTGAGTGCGAGTGCCGAGTTCTGAGTGACGAGTGACGAGTGATTGGGAGGTATGAGTGACTGTGAGGTTGCCCAAGGGGCTGATTATGAGTGATCATGCGATATGCCCGAGGGGCTGATTCTGAGTAATGTTATGCCCAAGGGGTAGTTTCTGATACATGTTTTTGCCCGAGGGACTACTTATGATTTTACCACTTTCACTCTGAACTTATGAAATATGTTTTGCCCGAGGGTTTTTTTATGATTTTGTCATGTTTACACTAAACTTCTTGAAAGTTATGTTGAAACTAATGGCAAGTATATTTCCAAATGATTTTTACTGAAATCGTCTTTTAAGCGTGATGATTTAACGTATACATTGTTGGAAAGGTTGTGCTTATTGTCAAATGATGATTTGATTTTAAGTGTTTCTTATTGCTCAGACCTGATTTATTTTCATTACTACTGAGTTGGCGTACTCACATTACTCCCAGCACCTTGTGTGCAGATCTAGGTGTTAATGCAGAGTGAGATGTGTATCTGTTCCAGAGACTTGTCGGAGATTTTGGGAGGTAGTTGCACGCGTCCGTAGTCCTGCTCTCTCCTGCTTACTATTATATAGTTTATTTTTAAGAGTTGTATATTTTCTGATGATCATGACCAGTGACTCCGGTATTTCGGGGTTGTATTTAATATTCAGTGTAACTTTATCTATTTTAAAAATATTTAAAAGAAACCTTTATGGGTTATCAGTTTTGTAATGATATAAATGGAAGATTATTACGTTTTGAGTGTGGTTTTGGCTGGCCTTGTTCTAGATAGGCTCTATCAAGACTGGTTTAGATTTGGGGTCGTGACAAGTTGTTATCAGAGCGCTAGGTTACATAGGAATCACCGGTCGTGAGCAGGTTTAGTAGAATCTTGCGGATCGGTACGTAGACGTTTGTACTTATCTTCGAGAGGTTGTACAACCCTTAGGAAAATATCACATTCTTTAATTCTTGTCGTGTGAATCCATTTCATTCACCCAAGAGCGTAACTCTTGAATCCCTTCCATGTATTAAAGCGCGTACGAAAGCGCTTGGTATCAGTTGTGCATCGACGACTTGTGACTTTCATGGATAAGATGTGATTTTGGCAAGTTAGTAATAGGCCAGTCTGGAGGACTTGAGGCCGAATTCATTTTGTGGCTTGGGTGCTAAGATTTCGATTGTGTGAATCGTGCATTTGGGGACATATGTTCGTTGGTGTATTTAGTGACGGGACTTTGTGACTGGATGTCTATGTGGTAAGTATGATTTGAGGGTGAGATGTGTTCATATTGTTTGATTGTTACAAAAAGGGATGGGTCAGGTATGTAGCAAGAATTATTGAGTGTTCGACCTCTGTCTGGAGTTGTCACATGGCCTCAAGTCCCGAGTGTATGGGAAGACCTCTTATGCTGTTCAGTTGTGGAGTGAAGCGGATCCTTCTATTGTGTTATGAGCTCCTGGTGATGTCTTTTGGGATGATCATTACCCCAGTAGCGTTCATGTATTTGATTAACGGTGTATTCCAGCTGTATTAGCACTCCTTTGTTATTGTATTCATTGATGGCACCCTGGCGTATATGCGTAGCCAGAGGTAACACTCCTTTGGGGGCCTTTTAATGCCATTTCCTCACTGTGTTGACTTATGACTTACACTCAGTCATATTATGTTTAACTGATTTCGAAACTCGATCTTATTTACACTATTTTGAGATATAAAATGATGTTTTTGGGTCGAGTACCCCGTTTGACTGATATGCCCAAGGGGCTTTTGAGAGTTGCTGGCTGAGTGAGGTCGAGGGCCTGATTTTGAGGATATGACATGCCATGAGGTGGCTTGATATTAGCGCTTGGGATGAAGCCCCTCCGGAGTCTGTACACACCCCCAGTGATCGCATGTACCTACTGAGGGCGACTGCCTAGTGCTGAGTGATGAGTGATTGGGAGTTATGAGTGAATGTGAGGTTTCCCGAGGGGCTGATTATGAGTGATTGTGAGGTATGCCCGAGGGGCTGATTCTGAGTGATGTTACGCCCAATGGGCAGTTTTTGATACATGTTTTGGCCGAGAGGCTACTTATGATTTTACCACTTTCACTCTGAACTTATGAAATATGTTTTGCCCGAGGGGCTTTTTATGATTTATATCATTTTTACACTAAACTTCTTGAAAGTTATCTTAAAAATATTGGCAATTATATTTCCAAATGATTTTTACTGAAATCGGCTTTTAAGCATGATAATTTAACGTATACACTGTTGGAAAGAAAAGCTGTGCTTATTGTGAAATGATGATTTGATTTTATGTGTTTCTTACTACTCAAACCTGATTTATTTTCATTACTACTGAGTTGGCGGACTCACATTACTCCTTGCACCTTGTGTGCAGATCCAGGTGTTAGGGCAGATTGAGATGTGTATCTTTTCCAGAGACTTCTCGAATATTTTGCGATTTAGCTGCACGCGTCTGCGGTCCTGCTCTCTACTGCTTACTATTATAGAGTTTATTTTTCAAAGTTGTATATTTTCTGTAGATGCTCATGACCAGTGACTCCAGGATCTCGGGATTGTATGTAATATTCGGCGTAGCTTTATCTGTTTTAGTAAAATTTAAAAGAAACCCTTTTTTGGGTTATCAGTTTAGTAATGATATGAATGGAATATTGTTTATGATTGGAGTGTGGATTTGGCTGGTCTTGTTCCACGATAGATGCCATCATGACTGGTTTAGATTTGGGGTCGTGATAAGTTGGTATCAGAACGCTAGGTTACATAGGACTCACCGGTCATGAGTAGGTTTAGTAGAGTCTTATGGATCAGTAGGGAGACGTCCGTACTTATCTGTGAGAGGCTATAGAACCCTTAGGAAAATCTCACATTCTTGAATTCTTGTCGTGCGAATCCATTTTATTCTGCCAAAAGTGTAACTCTTTTAATTCCTTTCATGTACTCGAATGTGCACGTGAGCACTTGGTATCGACTGTGCATCGACGGCTCGTGACTTCGATGGATGAGATGTGATTTTAGCATGTTGATAATGGGCCAGTCTGGAGTAAATGAGGCAAGGTTCATTATGTGGCTTGAGTGCTAAGATTTTGATTGTGTGGGCTATGTATTTTGGGACTTATATGTCCGGTTATGTCCTTATTGACTGGACTTTGTGACTGGATGTCTATGTGGTGAGTGTGATTTGAGGGTGAGATGTGTTCATATTGTTTGATTGTGACAAAAGGATTGGCTGGATATGTGGAAAGAATTATTGGGTGTTTGGTTTCTGTCTCTGGTTGGCATATGGCTTCGAGTTGTGAGTATATTGGAAGACCTCTTATGTTGTTTAGTTGTTGAGTGAAACAGATCTTTCTATTGTGTTATGAGTTCCTGGTGATGTCTTTTGGGCTGATTATTGAGTGTATTCCAACCGTATTAGCACTCATTCGTTATTCTATTCATTGATGGCACCCTGGCATATACCCGTAGCCAGGGGTAGCATACTCAGTATTTGAGGACGGATAAAGATTGATGAAGGAGAAGCTTTATGCAAAGTTTTCCAAGTGTGAATTTTTGGGCTCAGTTCAGTAGCACTCTTGGGGCATGTAGGGTCCAGTGAGGGTATCCATGTGGTCAGACAAGTGTGGGTAAAGCTTCCAGAAGGTTAAGACTTCTTTGGCTGCAACTCCAGTGATAGTTCTGCCATCAGCTTCAGGTTCTTATACCGCTTATTGCAATGTCTCGAGGGTATCCATTGAGTTGTTCTAATGTAGGAGGGTAAAGCAATTGCGTAATAGTTGTGATCTTCGGAAGTGTGTAGAGAGATATAATTTTAAGGCTAAGCATGTAGGGCTATGTCCCGCGGGGTGTTTTAAGGTTGTGTATATCCTTATGTTGTTTTGCGACAAGTTCTCTTTTACCAATAATTGATATATGTTGCAATTTAATTTTAGATCACTTGTGAGAGTTGGCACAGCTATTACAATGGTGAATGAGAGTTTGGAGATGATTTGGGATGTTAAATGGTTTGAGTTAGATATTGTAACGACCCGAACGGTCGTTTTGCGTTATCGGACCCCGTTCCCCTATGAAACTTCCCATAGCGGCATATTGTGATTTATGACTTGCGGAGGCAAGTGGCCCGGGATTCAGGAATGTTTAGAGCAATATTGGAAAACTTGGTTACTTCAAGTTGGCCTTTAAGGCCAACTTTGACTTCGGTCAACATTTTGTGCAAACGACCTTGCAATCGAGTTTTGACGATTCCTTTATCTTTGTATGATGATTTCGGACTTGGGCGTATGTTCAGAATGGGTTTTGGATTACCCGGGAGCGTTTCAGCGCCACATATCGAAATAAGAATTTCCTTAAGTTAATATTGTGGTTGGGGACGTGTTTTTGTGTTATCGAGGTCCGAAGGGAATTTCGAGCGGGAATAGTTCCGCTGTGAAATTTATAACTTGCCTGCAAAATTTGGTGTCATTCCGAGTAGTATAGGTCGGTTCGGTGCACTGTTAGCGAATTCTAGAACTTTAAGTTCAAAGTTTGAATCAATTTGGTTTTGGGGTCGAATTCTTAGTTTCGTTGTGGTTTTTCACGTTCCAAAAATTAGACCAAGTCCATATCATGAATATAGACTTGCCAGTGCCTTTGGATGGGGTCCATAGGGGCTCGGGTGAGTTTCGGACCCCTCGGAGCTAATTTCAAAACACCAAAAATTCCAAGTCTGGTTTCCTTCTCTGCGATCGCGGATGGGTTACTGCGCTCGCACTGAAGGAACTTGGCAGGGGTGTTCAATACCTCGGCATTCGCACAAAGGGCACCACGATCGCGATGGGTTGGGCTCCTGACCCAGTGCGATCACACACCCCACCCGTGTGCGCACAGAGCCCAGCCTTTGGGCCAGCCCAGCTACTCCTTACCTTGTGCGTTCGCAGGGCTCTCTCCGCGTTCGCATAGAAGGCCCATGAGGGCATGGTCATTTAAAGCTCTGCGATCACACTGCCCAGGTTGCGATCGCATAGAGGAGACCACTGGGCATTGTGTTTTTATAACGGGATTTAATTCATTTCCCTCATATTCTTCTTCTTCGTTGGGACGATTTTCAGCATTCAAGAGGGGCAAACAACCTAGTTATTGAAGGTAAGTAAATTCTACTATAATATTAGTTTCATGCATGGATTACTAGCTAAATTAACTACCTAATTAGTAAAAATTAAGGATTTTGGGTAGTAACCTAGGGCTTTTGAAAATGTAGAAACTTACCCGTGCATTGGCTGTGAATTCATAGAAAAATCATATATTAACGATCCTTAGGTTATGGGTGAGTGTTTCCTTCAAGAATTTTCGGAATCCGAGCATGCGGGCCTGGTGTTGGATTTTTGGATTTCTTCTAGAATGGTGAATTTGACTAACTAATAAGAGAATTCCATGATTTGAATGTAAATTGATATATTTTTATAACATTTGGCTAGTTTCGAGTTCGTGGGTGTCGAGCTCGCAATTTCAAGCGCATTCTTGACCCAGGGAGTAGGTGCGACGCGAGGTGAGTCTCCTTTCTAACCTTGTAAGAGGGAATTGTCCCCGTAGGTGTTTTAAATGCTATATGTGATAATTTTGGGGGCTACGTACGTACAAAGTGACGAGAGTCCGTATGTGGCGGCTATTATTTATTATGTACGTGTAGTTAGGACCACATCATGCCTTGTGTTTTACTTGATATGAACTATATGCTTAATAAATTACATGTTACATGCGGCTTATTTTGCCTAAGCTGATGGAATTAGAGAAAATATGTAAGGAATGGTTTACTAAAAAGTAATTTAAAAAGGAATAATGTGTGTGCATGTGACCGCTTCGCAATTTACATTCCGCAAGAAGAGTGTGATTTCCCCCACTCTTATGGGAGCGGGCTGTACACTAGGGAAAATTGAGAGAAGCACTTTTGGTTCGGGCCGTTCGATCCTCGGCAATGCATAGAGAGGATTACTTTATGGCAAAGATGTACTTTTGGTTCAGGCCGTTCGATCCTCGGCAATGCATAGAGGTGAGTACTTTTTGGAAAGGTGCACTTATTGTTCGGGCCGTTAGACCCTCGGTAGTGCACGAACATGAATATCTTATGACTCCGACTGGTCGTCCTTACCCTGCATGCGCATGGTTTATGTGTTACTAAATTCATGGACATTGATTTGACAGATATTTGGGGAAAGGTGAAGTAGTAATTGTTTTATTCATTCTCAGTACTTCCTTGGATTTCAGTGCCTTATATATATTCGTTGCTTCATTGCCTTTACATTCCTAGCATTTCAATCATATTTTGTTAAATTATATTGTTGGACCTTAGTGAGTGTCATGTCGACCTCTCGTCACTACCTCTTCAAGGTTAGGCGGGATACTCACGGGATACTCTGGTCCGTCTACGCTTCTGTACTTAATTGTACAGGTTCTTAAGCTGGTGCATCTGGTTGTTGGACCGCAGCTTGATTTTGATTATAGACGGACCTGACTTCACGGTGAGCTTCTTTTCGTCTGGCGATCTCCGGCAGCACCATGGGGTTTCTTTTGC
>ML380517.1:0-29305 GCA_005239525.1 Nicotiana knightiana | reverse complement strand
ATATATATATATATATATATATATATATATATATATCATAAGGTGCATTGATAGCATCAGATTCGTGGAGTTTTGGCTATTGAGGTTCAGGCTGCGTCATTGTGGTTAGATGATGAATCTTGCGGTGCATGGTGCTAATGCAGCAAGGGTATGCATTAATGTTCTGATATGTCGTGTGGTAGTTGATACGGTGTTTATATATTGGAACTAGGCCTGGCAGAAAATTTCAAGTGTTGGAACTAGGTTCTGAGCTTATTATGTGGATAAAAGAAGAAATCTTCAGATTTGATCAAGCTAATATGCTCAAATGGGTTTTGGTAGCACCGGCAGGTGCACGAGGTGTTAAACAGTGATTTCAGATAAATCCAGAGCAGTTCTTAGCACGTTCGAGGACGAACGTCTGTTTAAGTGGGGGAGAATGTAACGACCTGACCGGTCATTTTGAGATCTAGCGCGTCGTTCAGCGGTTTGAAGTCGTGAGCAGCTCCATTTCAGGTATTATGACTTGTATGTGTTGTCGGAATTGAATTTCGGAAAGTTTAGAGTTCATTTGGAAAGAAAATTCTCATTTCAGAAGCCTTAAGTTGGAAGAATCAACTAAGATTGGAATTTTGAGGAAACGACCTCCGAATAAGTATTTGAAGGTTCATGCAGGTTCGTTAATGATTTCGGACTTGGGCGTATGTCCGGATCGGGCTTTAGATAACCCCGGAGCATTTCGATGCATATTGTGGAAGTTACCATTTTTTAAGGAATTTCTTAAGTTTGGCTTGAAGCACATTTCAGTGATGTTGATGTCTGTTTGGGATTTCGAGTCTGGGAATAGCTTCGTATGGTGATTTTGGGGTTGGGAGCACGATCGGAAGCGAATTCGAATGTCCGGAGGTCATTTTGAAGTCGTTTGGCTAAAGATAGAAATTTGAAGGTTTTTGAGAAATCCGACCGGAAGTGGAATTTTTGATATCGAGGTCGGAATGTGATTCCGGAAGTTAGAGCAGGTCCGTAATGTCGAGTACGACTTGTGTGCAACATTTGAGCTCAATCGAATGTGATTTGATGGGTTTCGACATCAGATGTAGAAGTTGGAAATTTCTAAGTTCATAAAGTTGGGATTTGGGTGCGATTCGTGGTTTCGATGGTGTTTGATGTGATTTGAGGCCTCGAGCAAGTCCGCATTATGTTTTGGAACATGTTGGAATAATTGGACGGGGTCTCGGGTGAATTCCGGGTGGGTAACGGATCAAGTTTGAGAGTTTGAAGAAGGCTGGAATTTGCTGTCATCTGGTGTGACCGCACCTACAAGGGTTTGGCCGCAGGCGCGGCTATGGCACCACAGATGCGAAGAGGTGGTGGTCTGGCTTGGAGCGCAGGTGCGATGATAATTCCGCACCTACGAAATCGCAGATGCGGGTTATGGGGCGCAGGTGTGAAGTTGGCTAGAGCTGAGGAAAAGCCGCAGGTGCGGAGGTTTGGTCGCACCTGCGGAATTGCAGGTGCGGGAGTTTGATCGCAGGTGCGAAAAATGGCCTGGGCAGAATGTTTTAAAACCGAGAATTTTTGGCCATTTCTTCATTACTTCTTTGGTTTGGTCGATTTTTGAGGAGCTTCAAGAGAGCGTTTTCATCAGGAATCACAAGGTACGTAACTCCTTCATATTTCTAAGTTAAATACAAGGTTATTTCATGGAATTATACATGAAAATTGTGGAAATATTGAAGAAAACCTAGAAATGGTAATTTGGATTTTTAGCCACGAATTTGAGCATGGAATTTAGAGTAAATTGTATATTTGAGCTAGTAAAGCTATGGGTAGAATATATCTTCGAACAATTTCGGATTCCGGGCACGTGGGCCCGCGGGTATTTTGGTCATTTCACTAAGCAGGGTTGGGAAATTATATAATTTGGAATTGTTGCAAATATTAGAGTATATTTTCATTGGTTTGCCGTAATTTGGATAGTTTTGGGGCGTTATGCGTCCGTTGGAGTCATCAGAAGGGCTTGGAAGCCGGTTATGGAATTTCGGAGCGAGGTAAGTCTCCTTTCTAACTTTGTGAGGGGGAATTGTCCCCCTAGGTGAATTAATTAAGTATGTGCTATTATCTTCGGGGGCTACGTACGCACGAGGTGACGGGAGTCCGTGCGTAGCTACTATTATGTCATGTCCGGATAGTCTATGACCCACTAGCATACCTTACGTGTTGTACCTGTGATCCTGCATGTACCTTTAAACTGCTAATATAATCAAAATTGTAATTGAATATCTAAAAGAAGACTAGAGTTCATTTTCTTAATCATCTTTAAAGAGAATTGATTCCTCCGTGGACAATTGTATACATGGTAGGGTTGTATTATGGAATATAATTAAACTTGGCAAATGAGTTTCAAAACAAATTAAAAGCTATATTTTATGTCCCTTTAAGAAGAATTTTACCACTTTCCTGAGAAAAACTGCTTTCTTGAAAAAAATACGGATTTATTATGTGGATATGTGTACATATAAGCACCTGAGTCGCAGGTATGATTAGCAAGCAGGCTAGCCTTATTATTTGTATGTATAACCGCGTCGCATGATCGATTCGCGAGCGGGGAAGATATATGCATCTATGGTACGAGCCGTTCGACCCTCGGTAGTGCACAATTTATTATTGTTGGACCGCGCCGTTCGACCCTCGGCATTTCTTGCGCATGATATTTACTGCGTAGTTGCTATGATTTTTGCCTGATTAATGGCGTGGAATTTTAAGTTGTGAATTGAAATGAATGATATTTAAAGTTATTAAAAATTTTGGAAGAAATTGTTCCTTCCCGTTGACAAATTGTTATTCGATTAAATCACCCATGTTGATTAATTATTATTAATATGACGAAGATATAAAGTGTTAAATGTGAACGGAGTTGATAATATTTATTCTTGATTTTAATAAATTTCCTATGATAGTCATGCTTAGTGTCACACTTGAATATTCTTAATTGACCTTTAGCAAGTGTCTAATTTGACCTCTCGTCACTACGTCTCTGAGGTTAGGCAGGCGACTTATTGAGTACACATTGTTTTTGTACTCATGCTACACTTGTTGTGCATTTTATTGCACAGGTACTTTCATAGCGATGTGGAGGATTGGAGACTTAGGCGAGCTGCATCATCCGGAGGCGACCCGCAGCTGACAGAGTCTCCCTCATATTGTATTACATTATTTTAATTTCCTTGTTGACTTGTATTTCGGACAAGCTCTGTAGAAATTGTAAAATTCTTAGAAATTGCTCATGTACTTGTGACACCGGGTTCTGGGATGTGTTGGGATATATTTGCTAAAGTGTAATATTCAAACCATTGTTTTACTTAACCGATTTTATTTAGTTAACATGTAATCAAGTGAAAGGAAATGTTTTTCATAAATGTTAAAACAAAAAAAATTGTTTCAATTAATTAATGATTGGCTTGCCCGACAATGATGTCCGACGCCATCACGACCTTATGGATTTTAGGCCGTGACACTTCTGTGTGGGAGTAATTCTATTGGCATGTGAGTTGTCTGTGTGGCCATGAGTCATTGTTATTGTTGGCAGGTGAGCGGTCCATGCGGATATTAGATATTGTCACTCTCTTGGAACATGAATCGTTTGTGCGATTATGAATTGTAACGTGCGCACAATATTCCAAGTGATTAGGGTTCATGAATTGGGACCCGCGGGCTGTGATTATGAGGATTGGTACCTCGTGGAAATGCTTGAACAGATTTGGCATGAAAGCAATTGTCCTTATTGAGTTGTTGCTGGTTTTTTCCTTATTTGGTTTCACCGGACATAGACTGTGTTCAACTTACTCTACAACATTATTCCTTGACTGCTTCCTGTTAAAATCAATTGTTCTTACAAGTGTATCATTGCAATTATTGTTTTCTATTCCTTATCCTGCTTAGCTTTATATTAACATTATCTCTCTGTTAGTTCACGTTCCTACTTGTTCAGGTTGTTTAGTCCAGTAGGTGTCTTGACTGCCCCTCATCACTACTCTAGGTACAACTATGGTGTACTCATACTACACTTCAAGTGCCACCATTTTTGTTGATCATTAGCTAGTTGGTCGATCATTACAGTGGAGACTCAAGGTAAACCCATCTTTGAATTTGCAGGCCTCGAAGTCACCTTCTAGTATTTTACTTATACTGTTTAATTATATTTCGAACAATTATATTTAGGTATTTTCTAGCAAACTCAGTAGAGCTTATGACTTGCACTACCGATTTTGGGACTGTAAAGATATGTAAAAGATTTCTATCTCATATTTATCAGTTGATGGTTAAATTCTCCTATTATTTCAATAAGTGTTAAGCTTACATAGTCTTAGAGACTAGGTGGCGTCGCGACATCCTATGGAGGGAAATTGGGGTCATGACAAGATGGTATCAGAGATCTAGGTTCATAGGTGCTATGAGTCATACGCGAGTTTAGTAGAGTCTTGCATATTGGTATGGAGACGTCTACACTTATCTTTGAGAGGCTACATAACTATTAGGACATTTTCACTTCCTTCATTCCTATCGTGCGAGTTTATTGATCTCGGAGATTGAATGTCACGACCCAAAAATCACTAAAGTCGTGATGGCGCCGGATACCATTGTCAGGCAAGCCAATCATTTAAATAGTTAAGTTAAATATCCTGTTTTAGCATTTTTGAAATCATTATTTTTAACTTGTTACGCAATAACTAAACAAAATCTGTTAAGTAAATACAATGGTTTAAATAGTCCTATTTTAGCAAATATATCCCAACACATCCCAGAACCTGGTGTCACAAGTACATGAGCAATTTCTAAGAATTTTACCATTTCTACAAACCTTGTCCGAAATACAAGTAGACAAGGAAATTAAAATAATGTAATACAATATGAGGGAGACTCTGTCAGTTGCGAATCGCCTCCGGATGATGCAGCTCGCCTAAGTCTCCAAATCCGCCACCTCGCTATGAAATTACCTGTGCAATAAAAAGGCACAACAAGTGAAGTATGAGTACGAAAATAACGTGTACTCAGTAAGTCACCCGCCTAACCTCAGAGAGGTAGTGACGAGAGGTCGAATTAGACACTTGCTAGGGGTCAGTTAAGTATATTCGAGTGTGACACTAAGCATGATTATCGTAGGCAATTTATTAAAATCAAGAATAAATAATATCAACTCCTTCCACATTTAACACTTTAAATATTCGTCATATTAATAACTATTAATCAACAGGGGTGATTTAATCAAATAACAATTAATCAACCGGAAGGAACAACTTCTTCTAAAAATCTTTAATAACTTTAAATCTCTGTCATTTCAGTTGACAACAAAAAATTTCAGGCCAGTAATCAGGCAAAATCACAGCAAATACGCAGTAAATATCATGCGCAAGCAATGCTGAGGGTCGAACTGCACGGACCAACAATAATAAAATGTGCACTGCAGAGGGTCGAACGGCCCGAACCATAGATGCATCTATCTGCCCCGCTCGCGAATCGATCATGCGACGCGGTTAACATAATAATGATAAGGCTAACCTGCTCGCGAATCATACCTGCAACTCAGGTGCTCATATGAATATACATAAATACAGGGTCATCCTGCTCGCGAATCATACATGCGACTCAGGCACCCAAAGTTACACATATTCATACCAATAAACCCATTTTTTATCAGGAAAATAGTTGTTCAATGTAGTGATACAATACTACTTTTATTTAACATGAGAATAGTATTTAAAACCTTTCAGGATATTTACTTGCAAATTTCGACAGGGTTCCAAACTCTATAGATTTACCCGATACACAATTATCCAAGGAAGAATCAATTCTCCTTCTAGGTGATTAAGAAAAGTAAACTCTATCCTTCTCAAAGATTTAGATACTAATGGAAAGCATCACATGATATTTTAGTGACAAGGTCACACGTACAAAAAGTAAAGCATGCTAGTGGGTCCTAGACTACCCCGACATGGCATGATGGTAGCTACACACGGACTCTCATCACCTCGTGCGCACGTCGCCCCTACAAATAATAGCATGTATTCATTTAGTTAACCTATGGGGACAATTAAGCCTCACAAAGTTATAAAGGAGACTTACCTCGTGTCGGATCTACTTCCCAGACCAAGAACGCGCCCGAAACTCCACACTCGTCTCCCAAGGACTCGAAACTAATCAAACGTTACGTAAATATATCAAATTATACTTAAAAGCATGAAGTTCTCCTATTTACTTAGTCATTTCACCTTACTTTGAAAAATCCTAAAATGCACCCCCGGGCCCACATGCTCGGATTCCGGAAATTTTCGAAGGAATCAATTACCTATAGCCTAAGGATCATTAATATATAGTTTTGGTGTGATTACATGGCAAATTACTTGGTAATTCTTCCAATTTATTTAAAACCTAGCTTTTTACTCTAACCCTTGAATTTCCACTAATTAATGAGTTAATCTACCTAGGAATCCAAGTATTAGACTAATTTTATGGTAGGAATTACTTACCTCCAATAATTAGGTCGTTTTCCCCTCTTGCATGCTCAAAATTACCCCAAGGAAGAAGAAGAAGGTGAGGAAAAATGAACTAACCCCGCTATAAAAACACACTGCCTAGTGGTTTCCTCTATGCGAACGCAGCCTGGGCAGTGCGTTCGCGATGCCTTAAGTGACCAAGCCCACATGGGCCTTCTATGCGAACGCGAAGGGGGCCCTGCGAACGCACAGGGTAAGGGGGAGCTGGGCTGGCCCAATGGCTATACTCTATGCGAACGCGGGGAGGTGTGCGAACGCACTAGGTCAAAAGCCCAACCCATCGCGATCGTGGTGCCTTCAGTGCGAACGCACAGGGTATTCACCACTCCTGTCAGTTCCTTCTTCCCGAACGCGGTCTCCCCTCTGCGAACGCGAAGAAGGAAACTAGACATGCAATTTTCTGGTGTTTTGAAATTAGGTCCGAGGGGTCCGAAACTCACCCGAGCCCCTCGGGACCCCGTCGAAAGGCACTGGCAAGTTTGTATTCACGATACAGACTCGCTCGAATTTTCGAATCGTGAAAAACAACAACGAAACTAAGAATCTGACCCCAAAACCAAATTGAATCAAACTTTGAACTTAAAGTTCTAGAATTCGCTTCCAATGCGCCGAACCGACCTATTCTACTCGGAATGACACAAAATTTTGCAAGAAAGTCATAAATGACATTGTGGGCCTGTTCCAACTTCTGAAATTGCATTCCGACCCCGATATCAAATTTTTCACTTCCGGTCGGATTTCTCAAAAACCTTCAAATTCCTATCTTTAGCATAATGACTTCAAAATGACCTACGGACATCCAAATCAACTTCCAATCGCGCTCCCAACTCCAGAATCACCATACAGAGCTAGTCCTAGGCTCGGAATCCTAAAGGGACATCGATAACACTGAAATGCCTTACAACCCAAATTTATGAAATTCTTCTAAAATGCTATCTTCCATAATATATGCCAAAACGTTCCTGGGTTATCCAAAAACTGATCCGGACATACGCCCAAGTCCCAAATCAGCATACGAACGTGCAAGAACCTTCAAATTCTTATTCGGAGGTTGTTTACTCAAAATTCCAATCTTAGTCCATTTCTCCAACTTAAGGCTTCTGAAATGAGAATTTTTCTTTCCAAATCAACTCTAAACTTTCCGAAATTCAATTCCGACCACACCTACAAGTCATAACACCTGAAATGAAGCTGCTCACGACTTCAAACTGCTGAACGACGCGCTAGAGCTCAAAACAACCCGTTTGGTCGTTACATTCTCCCCTACTTAAACCGATGTTCGTCCTCGAACGAGCTAAGAACTGCTCTGGAGTTATCTGAAATCACTGTTTAACACCTCGTGCACCTGCTCGTGCTACGACAACCCAGTTGAGTACACTAGCTTGATCAAATCTGAAGATTTTTTCTTTTATCCATATAATAGGCTCAGAATCCAGTTCCAACACCTGAAATTCTCTGCCGGCCTAGTTCCAATATAAACACCGTATCAACTACCACACGACATACCAGAACATGACTACATACCTTTGCTGAATCAACACCATGCACTACATAACTCATCATCTGACCATAATGACACTCCATGAACTTTAATAGCCAAAATCCCACGAATCTGATTCTCCCAATGCACCTCATGATATATATATACACACACACATCCTGCTATAATGCTGGCATTACTACCACAACGGAGGAGGTGAGTAAAAATTCATAATCAACTGCCGAGTTAACAAATAATTGAATACCTCCTCTTGACTAGAATCATCACCTCATTACTAACCAAATAATGGTATTTGTTCTCTAATATAGTTCGCAAAAAAATCTTATCGCGCTGATCCCTGATCCAATAATCTCGTCTCACCCAGTATGAACTGTTCAGACAACAAATCACCCCAAACATAACTAACAGCCTCACATGATACCACATCGTGCCAATAGGCCATAACTCGAACATGATAAATAAGAAATGACTCAGCAAGGGACTATTCAACTCACGCAACTAATATGAACTTTCCTCAGAAAATAAGAAGTAGAACATAAGAAAAATAAATATAGTAACCTTACTCATCATTACACTGTTGCGGCGTGCAACCCAATCCAAATAACATACCCGTGGCGACGTGCCACCCGATTCACAGATAAAATTTACATAAGAAGATATATACGGAGCTGATGTGCTCACTATTACAAATTACTGAATATCGATCATAAGCACGCTAAGTGCATAATACCATCATGGGGAGACTGATAAAGCCGTATGCTACAAAACTCAAGAACAACTGAGGTGCGATATATATATATATACACTCTGGATCTCAAGAGCTATCCTGCTCACATAACATCCCTACTATGCGGGACCTCAACACATAGGAAATTATCAAGTCGTTTCATAACTCACACGGCACAATCATAATATCACATGAATTTGATGAAGACGGAACAACATCTGATGTTCTAATACCTTTCCACGAAAAGCGCTCTACTGAAATGAACATGTCTGGCTCATACGGAGCCCATAATCATATTTAAATCCATCCACAAACATCGAGTCTAACTTGCTCGCACCAAATTAAGCTAATAGATTTACATGGGTCCGTATTAATCCATTTTCTCTTATAATACACGAGAACAACCATCATCACCGGGACAAACACCCCATAATCCACAATCAACTGAACCGAACGCCTTCCAGACATAAATTCTCAAATAAGAAATGTTGCACTTCCTTATACTTGGTCTAAATCTTCAACCAATCAGGTGAATACATGTCACACTTATACAATCTTCCCGCGGTCATGCTTCCATGACCTTCAACACAAGGCAACAAGTCTACACACCCGCATCACCGGCCACACTAATACTGCAAAACACATCAAGAATCCATGACCAAATATCGATCTCAGGTGACACTGAAGATAACATCAGCTTACTCTGAACTTCAAATCACTTATTCTTGCTCATCCGAGCTCATAACATCCTTGTTAACACCAAACCGCAATCTCGATTCTTACTCCTAGATACATACTGCTTACCGCACCTAACATGCCAATATGAGGTAGCGCAAGAATTCCATCATAACTTCTGAACCACCAATAGGGTGAAAACTTCATCATATATAGATCTTTTTCTTAACTCAATTCAAGAGTACCATCTCAACACACGAGCAAATTATCACAATCATCTAACATGCAAATCCTTAAGTAGTAGTCTATACCACCATAACCCTTCCAGGATCCGCCTACACCTGACAGGCCATAGCACTCAAATTCTCCCACATGAAACCCATTACGACGACCGACAAGCCCCGGACACACCGACACAAACCACATGCATTACATAATCACATTGAAGGAACTGATCACTGTCGTAAATGTTCCAGTTCAACCATGGCTATTCAATCTATCTTCTTTTAATCATCTTCAATTGCCTCAGGAATAATAGCAACTTCCTTCAACTCATAGCAGAATCAACCCTCACTCATCCCGAGTGACCTTTATTCACGAGACTATGCTGCCTAAATCTCGCAACCCGTCTCATACCCTCCTGATAATCTTTCTACGATCCGGAGTTTATTTCTCTCAACCCTCCAATACTATCCTACAGGTTGAAACATATCATAGAACATTCCAACCATCTTCCTTTTTCTCAAAAACTACTCTGCAAAATCTCGATTCTCGATCATACTGCTGCCTGAAACCCTTAAACGCCGCATTCTTAACTTTTGAATTCACCAGGACCGCTATTGAGAGTCACGCACTCTAACTGGTCCCGAATACAATAAACTCCAAGGCTCACTATCCTTACAACTCACCTATGCCTTAAGCATAAATTCTAAATCTTCTAAAGCCTAACCCTGGTCCAACAGGGCCAATTTTTTGCACACATTCATCAAATCCCACGCACAACCACCATATTACTCCTTTCCCTTAGCTGTAATAACTTGCCAACACGCCGACAATCCGCAACCCTATGATAACACAATCCTACAACCCAACTGCATGTGGTGGGACTCCCCCACTTAGCCCGAAGCTACTCTTTGCACCACTCTAGACCCTGGTGAGATCCTTTCCCCTTTGTTAACATGATCTTGCTCAACCAATCCGCGCAATTCTTCTAAATTCTCTTGTTAGCCCTCCTTAAATACTCAATTTCTATAGCATCATTCACACATTCTTCCTCCTACCGAATAACCATTAGAATCCCTCGCAGAAACTTGCAAACCATGCCACCGCTAACCTATTCACAGGAGATTACCCACCTGTGGAAATCACCCGCGGACACTTTCCAACGATGTTGAAATGCACACTCTCTGCGATATCAATACCCTATCCTACACCCTGCTTAATTTACCAACTTTACTAGTCCGTCTGCTCCTCATGGACATCCATTAAATGCATGACAATATCTTCTAATTCCAAACTATGCTGCCGCTCCCTCACTTTGCGACTGCTCGACTTCCGCTTCTTACACCTGGCTTCCTAGAAATGGAACCACCGCCTAGCCTCAATTCAATAACATCCTCTCCAACCGCATTCTTCAACACTCCTTCACCAAACTCTAGCCCCATGCACCCGAAGAAACCATGGCATTGACGAACTTAACACATTCCATTCGGTCAAGGACGACGATAACACGTCACAGGTGAATACTCCACCTTACTTGAAGACACCAAGTCTTACTACTTTATCAACCCCAACCGGACCATTCATAATCTAAATGTCTCAAGTTCTCAGAAACACAGAAACAGAGCTGAAATAACATAATATTCTTCTGCAGGGCAACAACAACAGCCCCAACCGACTACACATGGGAAACGTCTCGCACCATGTCCGTAGCACCATATCAATTCCTCAAATTCCTGATTCATGGCAAGCGCTTCACGACGCGTAAGATTGACTAGGAATAAACTTAGGCATAAGCCTTAAAGGAATCAAATCGCATGATGAGGAATCAATAAGGGAAGTATGCCTAACAACCCCGTAGCCTCTCGAGGATAAGTACAGACATCTCCGTACCGATCTGCAAGACTCTACTAGACTTCCTCATGACTCGTGAGACCTACGGGAACCTAGTGCTCTGATACTGTGTTGTCACGACCCAAAAATCACTAAGGTCGTGATGGCGCCGGACACCATTGTCAGGCAAGACAATCATTTAAATAGTTAAGTTAAATTTCCTGTTTTAGCATTTTTGAAATCATTATTTTTAACTTGTTACGCAATAACTAAATAAAATCCGTTAAGTAAATACAATGGTTTAAATAGTCCTATTTTAGCAAATATATCCCAACACATCCCAGAACCCGGTGTCACAAGTACATGAGCAATTTCTAAGAATTTTCCAATTTCTACAAAGCTTGTCCGAAATACAAGTAGACAAGGAAATTAAAATAATGTAATACAGTATGAGGGAGACTCTGTCAGCTGCGGATCGCCTCCGGATGATGCAGCTCGCCTAAGTCTCCAAATCCTCCACCTCGCTATGAAAGTACATGTGCAATAAAAATGCACAACAAGTGTAGTATGAGTACGAAAAAAATGTGTACTCAGTAAGTCACCCACCTAACCTCAGAGAGGTAGTGACGAGAGGTCGAATTTGACACTTTCTAGAGGTCAGTTCAGTATATTCGAGTGTGACACTAAGCATGATTATCGTAGGCAATTTATTAAAATTAAGAATAAATAATATCAACTCCTTCCACATTTAACACTTTAAATCTTCATCATATTAATAACAATTAATGAACATGGGTGATTTAATCAAATAACAAGTAATCAACCGGAAGGAACAACTTCTTCCAAAAATCTTTAATAACTTTAAATCTCTGTCATTTCAGTTGACAACTGAAAGTTTCAGGCCAGTAATCAGGCAAAATTACAGAAAATACACAGTAAATGTCATGCGCAAGCAATACCGAGGGTCGAACGACGCGGACCAACAATAATAAAATGTGCACTGCAGAGGGTCGAACGACCCGAACCATAGATCATCTATCTTCCCCGCTCGCGAATCGATCATGCGACGCGGTTAACATAATAATGATAAGGCTAATCTGCTCGCGAATCATACCTGCGACTCAAGTGCTCATATGAATATACATAAATACAGGTTCATCTTGCTCGCGAATCATACATGCGACTCAGTCACCCAAAGTTACACATATTCACACCAATAAACCCCATTTTTATCAGGAAAATAGTTGTTCAATGACGTGATACAATTCTCTTTTTATTAAACATGAGAATAATATTTAAAACCTTTCTGGATATTTACTTGCCAATTTCGACAGGGTTCCAAACTCTATAGATTTATCCGATACACAATTATCCAAGGAAGAATCAATTCTCCTTCTAGGTGATTAAGAAAAGTAAACTATATCCTTCTCAAAGATTTAGATACTAATTGAAAGCATCACATGATATTTTACTGACAAGGTCACACGTACAACAAGTAAAGCATGCTAGTGGGTCCTAGACTACCCAGACATAGCATAATGGTAGCTACGCACGGACTCCCATCACCTTGTGCATATGTAGCCCCCGTAAATAATAGCATGTATTCATTTAGTTCACCGATGGGGACAATTCCCCATCACAAAGTTAGAAAGGACTTACCTCGTGTCGAATCTACTTCTCGGACCAAGAACGCGCCCGAAACTCAAAACTCGTCTCCCAATGACTCGAAACTAATCAAACGTTACGTAAAGATATCAAATTATACTCAAAAGCATGAAGTTCTCCTATTTACTTAGTCATTTCACCTTACTTTGAAAACTCCTAAAATGCACCCCCGGGCCCACATGCTCGGATTCCGGAAATTTTCGAAGGAAGCAATTACCTATAGCCTAAGGATCATTAATATATAGTTTTGGTGTGATTACATGGAAAACTACTTGGTAATTCTTCCAATTTATTAAAACCTAGGTTTTTACTCTAACCCTTGAATTTCCACTAATTAATGAGTTAATTTACCTAAGAATCCAAGTATTAGACTGAGTTTATGGTAGGATCTACTTACCTCTAATAATTAGGTCGTTTTCCCCTCTTGCATGCTCAAAATTACCCCAAGGAAGAAGAAGAAGGTGAGGAAAAATGAACTAATCCCGCTATAAAAACACACTGCCCAGTGGTTTCCTCTATGCGAACGCGGTCTGGGCAGTGCGTTCGCGATGCCTTAAGTGACCAGGCCCACAAGGGCCTTCTATGCGAACAAGAAGGGGGCCTTGCAAACGCACAGGGTAAGGCGGAGCTGGGCTGGCCCAATGGCGGACTCTATGCGAACGCACTGGGTCAGAAGCCCAACCCATCGCGATCGTGGTGCCTTCAGTGCCAACGCACAGGGAATTCACCACCCCTGCCCAATTCCTTCTTCGCAAACGCGGTCACCCCTCCGCGAACGCGGAGAAGGAAACCAGACATGTAATTTTTTGGAGTTTTGAAATAAGGTCCGAGGGGTCCGAAACTCACCCGAGCCCATCGGGACCCCATCAAAATGCACTAGCAAGTCTGTATTCATGATACAGACTCGCTCGAATTTTCGAATCGTGAAACACAACAACGAAACTAAGAATCTGACCCCAAAACCAAATTGAATCAAACTTTGAACTTAAAGTTCTAGAATTCTCTTCCAATGCGCCCAACAGACCTATTCTTCTCCGAATGACACAAAATTTTGCAAGCAAGTCATAAATGACATTACGGGCCTGTTCCAACTTCCGGAATTGCATTCCGACCCCGATATCAAAATTTTCACTTCCGGTCGGATTTCTCAAAAACCTTCAAATTCCTATCTTTAGCCAAATGACTTCAAAATGACCTACGGACATCCAAATCCACTTCCGATGGCGCTCCCAACTCCAGAATCACCATACGGAGCTATTCCCATGCTCAGAATCCTAAACGGACATCAATAACACTTAAATGCCTTACAGCCCAAATTTATGAAATTTTTCTAAAATGCTATCTTCCATAATATACGCCGAAACGTTCCTGGGTTATCCAAAACCTGATCCGGACATACGCCCAAGTCCGAAATCAGTATACGAACCTGCAGGAACCTTCAAATCATGATTCAGAGGGCGTTTACTCAAAATTCCAATCTTAGTCCATTTCTCCAACTTAAGGCTTCTGAAATGAGAATTTTTCTTTCCAAATCAACTCTAAACTTCCCGAAATTCAATTCCGACCACACGTACAAGTCATAACACCTGAAATGGAGCTGCTCACGAATTTAACCGCTGAACGACGTGCTAGAGCGCAAAACGACTGGTCGGGTCGTTACATTCTCCCCCACTTAAACCGACGTTCGTCCTCGAACGAGCTAAGAACTGCTCTGGAGTTATCTGAAATCACTGTTTAACACCTCGTGCACATGCCCGTGCTACCACAACCCAGTTGAGTACATTAGCTTGATAAAATCTGAAGATTTCTTCTTTTATCCATATAATAGGCTCAGAATCCAGTTCCAACACCTGAAATTCTCTGCCCGGCTCATCATCTGACCACAATGACACTCCCTGAACTTTAATAGCCAAAATCCCACGAATCTGATGCTCCCAATGCACCTCATGATATATATATATATATATATATATATACATCCTGCTATAATTCTAGCGTTACTACCACAACGGAAGAGATGTGTAAAAATTCATAGTCAACTGCCGAGTTAACAAATCATTGAATACCTCCTCTTGACTAGAATCATCACCTCATTACTAACCAAATAATGGTATTTGTTCTTTAATATAGTCCGCAAAAAAATCTTATCGCGCTGATCCCTAATCCAATAATCTCGTCTCACCAAGTATGAACTGTTCAGACAACAAATCACCCCAAACATGACTAACAGCCTCACATGATACCACATCGCGCCAATAGGCCATAAATCGAACATGATAAATAAGAAATGACTCAACAAATACGCAGTAAATATCATGCACAAGCAATGTCGAGGGTCGAACGGCGCAAATCAACAATAATACAATGTGCACTGCAGAGGGTCGAACGACCCGAACCATAGATGCATCTATCTTCCCCGCTTGCGAATCGATCATGCGACGCAGTTAACATAATAATGATAAGGCTAGCCTGCTCATGAATCATAACTGCGACTCAGGTTCTCATATGAATATACATAAATACGGGGTCATCCTGCTCGCGAATCATACATGCGACTCAGGCACCCAAAGTTACACATATTCACACCAATAAACCCCATTTTTATCAGGAAAATAGTTGTTCAATGACGTGATACAATTCTCTTTTTATTAAACATGAGAATAATATTTAAAACCTTTCTGGAGATTTACTTGCCAATTTCGACAGGGTTCCAAACTCTATAGATTTACCCGATACACAATTATCCAAGGAAGAATCAATTCTCCTTCTAGATGATTAAGAAAAGTAAACTATATCCTTCTCAAAGATTTAGATACTAATTGAAAGCATCACATGATATTTTAATAACAAGGTCACACGTACAACAAGTAAAGCATGCTAGTGGGTCCTAGACTACCCAGACATAGCATAATGGTAGCTACGCACGGACTCCCATCACCTTGTGCATATGTAGCCCCCGTAAATAATAGCATGTATTCATTTAGTTCACCGATGGGGACAATTCCCCCTCACAAAGTTAGAAAGGACTTACCTCGTGTCGAATCTACTTCCCGGACCAAGAACGCGCCCGGAATTCCAAACTCGTCTCCCAAGGACTCGAAACTAATCAAACGTTACGTAAATATATCATATTATACTCAAAAGCATGAAGTTCTCCTATTTACTTAGTCATTTCACCTTACTTTGAAAAATCCTAAAATCCACCCCCGGGCCCACATGCTCGGATTCCGAAATTTTTCGAAGGAATCAATTACCCATAGCCTAAGGATCATTAATATATAGTTTTGGTGTGATTACATGGCAAGTTCCTTGGTAATTCTGCCAATTGATGTAAAACCTAGGTTTTTACTCTAACCCTTGAATTTCCACTAATTAATGAGTTAATCTACCTAGGAATCCAAGTATTAGACTAAGTTTATGGTAGGAATTACTTACCTCCAATAATTAGGTCGTTTGCCCCTCTTGCATGCTCAAAATTACCCCAAGGAAGAAGAAGAATAAGGTGAGGAAAAATGAACTAATCCCGCTATAAAAGCACACTGCCCAGTGGTTTCCTCTATGCGAACGCAGCCTGGGCAGTGCGTTCGCGATGCCTTAAGTGACCAGGCCCACATGGGACTTCTATGCGTACGCGAAGTGGGCCCTGCGAACGCACATGGTAAGGGGGAGCTGGGCTGGCCTAATTGTCGGACTCTATGCGAACGCGGGGGAGGTGTGCGAATGCACTGGGTCAGAAGCCCAACCCATCGCGATTGTGGTGCCTTCATTGTGAACGCATAGGGCATTCATTACCCCTGCCCAGTTCCTTCTTCACGAACGTGGTCACCCCTCCGCGAACGTGGAGAAGGAAACCAGACCTGGAATTTTCTAGTGTTTTGAAATTAGCTCCAAGGGGTTCGAAACTCACCTGAGCCTCTCGGAACCCCGTCCAAAGGAACTGGAAAGTCTATATTCATGATACGAACTCGCTCGAATTTTTGGAACGTGAAAAACAACAACGAAACAAAGAATATGACCCCAAAACCAAATTGAATCAAACTTTGAACTTAAAGTTCTAGAATTCACTTCCAATGCGCTGAACTGACCTAAAATACTCGGAATGATACCAAATTTTGCAACCAAGTCATATATGACATTACAGACCTCTTCCACTTCCGGTCGGATTTTTCAAAAACCTTCAAATTTCTATCTTTAGCCAAATGACTTCAAAATGACCTACAAACATCCAAATCCACTTCCGATCGCGCTCCCAACTCTAGAATCACCATACGGAGCTATTCCCAGGCTCAGAATCCTAAACGGACATCAATAACACTGAAATGCCTTACAACCCAAATTTATGAAATTCTTCTAAAATGCTATCTTCCATAGTATATGCCGAAATATTCCTGGGTTATCCAAAACCCGATCCGGACATACGCCCAAGTCCGAAATCATCATACGAACCTGCAGGAACCTTCAAATCATGTTTCGGAGGTCGTTTACTTAAAATTCCAATCTTAGTCCATTTCTCCAACTTAAGGCTTCTGAAATGAGAATTTTTCTTTCCAAATCAACTCTAAACTTCCCGAAATTCAATTCTGACCACACCTACAAATCATAACACTTGAAATGGAGCTACTCACGACTTCAAACCGCTGAACGACGCGCTAGAGCTCAAAACAACCGGTCGGCTCGTTACATTGAACCTTGTCATTCTACTCTCCCATAGATGGTAATGATACAAGCTGCAGTAACCGATGACTCTGCCCCTAGAGTTTGTGTTTCTAGGGGCCGGGGCAGAGGCAAAGTCCGAGGAGGTGCATGTGCTTCAGCTAGAGCAACAGTTGAGGTGTCGCCATTAGCTCCGGTTGGGGGACAAGTAATGGAGGAGAATGTTGTTACCCTAGGAATTCATAAGACTTTAGCACAGTTCCTGAGCATGTTTGGTACATTGGATAAGGAGGGGTTGAATTCGATTGCAAGAGCTACTTCATAGATCGGGGGAGGAGCTTAGACTCCCGCCACTCGTACTCTAGAGCAGCGAGTCCATGTTGGTCAGGCTCCAAGTGTCATGCCGGTGCAGCCTATTTTCCCAGTTCAGCCCGTGGTTAGGGCAACAACATATGAGGAAAAACAACTTAGACTCGCGAGGTTCAAGAAGTATTACCCTCCTACTTTCTGTGGTTTGTCTTTAGAGTATGTGCATGGGTTCCTAGCGGAATGCTACTGTATTCTCCGCACTATGGATATTGTGGAGGCGAATGGGGTTGCTTTTACTACGTTCCACTTAAGGGAGCAGCATATCAGTGGTGGCAGGCGTATGAGTTAGGTAGTCCGTCTGATGCAACATAACTTTCATGGGTTCAAGTTTCAAGGATGTTCTTGAGAGAATTTGTTCTCTTGCCCTTAGGGATGCATGGCATATGGAGTTTGAGCAGCTACACTAGGGCACTATGTCAGTGTCAGAGTATGCCGTAATATTCAGCAGTTTGTCTAGACAATCACCTACTTTAGTTTTTACAGTTAGAGAGCGAGTCTGCGGGTTCATTGGGGGCTCAGTCCTGATATCCAGTTCAACATGGCTTGGAGTTGGAGTCGGATGTTCCATTTCAACAGGTTGTAGAGATCACTTGCCGATTAGAGGGCATGCGGGACTAGGAAGGAGAGGTCATGTGGGGTCAGGAGAGAGAGGACAAGGAGATTAAGAGGCTTCATAGACCGAAGAGATCTACTGGTCCCTATTTTTTAGGCAGGGTATGGAATGGTAGTGGCTTCATGGTTCAACCAGTTAAGTTTTCTCTTCAAGCTTCGCACGGTGTTCTAGGTTCCCATAGGTCTTAGGGTACCTGTGCCGAACAGCTTCCACCGCCACATCAGAAGAGAGGTTATTTTGATTGTGGAGATACCAACCACATAGTGAGAGATTATCTCAGAATCTGAACAGATGTGTCACAGCGGGGTACTCAGTTTATGAGTTGTGCTTCGGTTACTAATATCCTTGTGCCTCCATCTTGGTGTGCAGGTCAGGCGAGTAGAGGGTGCCTAAGTGGGGGAGGCCTGACCTATTGATGTGCTTTCTACAGTAGGTTGAGGCCCCTGCACCAGATGATGTCGTACATGTATGATTTCGAATTGTTATAGAGGAGAATCATTCGTATTTTGTTTCGATTCTTCTTATCGAGGTAAGTCCTCCTATCTTGCTCACATATGGGTGAGTTTTGTTACTCTACTTATGTTTTTACCCCTATTGGTAGATTCTATAGTGGTAGCCTGTGTCTATCGTGTTGTTTTAATTCATTATTGAGAGCTACGAGACTAGAAGTTAATTTTTATTACTTGTTACGGTAGTTTTGGTGTGATTTCTGGGTTGTTGGTTATGATTATTTGTGATTTAGATGCTCCACTGGTGTGGGAGTTCAATAAGTGTCGTGATTTTGTTGGCGAAATTGAATTAGTGGAAGGTTTCGGTTAGTATGATGTGTATTAAACTTGTGCTTCAGAGTTGAGGGTGAGACCCTCGCGATTTCATGTGATTTGATGTGTTTGAGTCGTGTGCGTTCCGTGGTGGATTTATATCAAGATGAGATCCTTGCGATTACTTCATATGTTTTGATTCTCCCTTATGAAATTGATCCGTAGTATGGTACTGATAGTAAGTTGTGCCTATCAGGCTTGTTTGGTAGTTCCTTCATATGTTTCCTTTGTATATTCAGTCCTATTCTTGTAGTGCTTATTGGGTTTTAGCTTGTGAGGTATGTGTCCAGGTGGTGTTAGATGTGACTTGTTGAATCGGGTGAATAGTTACGAGGTCTTCATTTTTCTTGCATCGTTGTCGGTGTTGTGGAGGTTTGGAACAGGGTTCTAGCCGATATGAGGTTACTTGCTGGTGCTGGATTTGATTACGGGTAGCAATCGTGATCTGAGATGTTGTTGTGGGAATATGTGTAATGTGCTATATCGTGTGGTTGTACCTTGTGGGTGTAGCAATAAGCTGTTGCACGTGGTTGGGGCTGATACCGTGTGTGGATGTAGGAATAGGGTCTTTGAGAAATAGTCGGGCGGTGAGTAATTTGGTTCTTAGGCCTATCAGTACTGGTGGAAGGAATAATCTTCAGCTGAGTTGGTGTTGCCAGACCTATGTGGATTGGGATGACGTGGGATCACCTGCAGCTGTATGTATGGTAAATTCACTCAGTGATTTAATGACTTCGGAATAGTTCTTTACACGTTAGGATGAAAGTTTGTTTAAGAGGGGGAGATGTAACAACCCCACTGGTCATTTTGAGAAGTAGTGTCTCGTCCAACGACTTAAGGTCTAGAACAACTTCGTATTATGTTTTATGACTTACGTGTGTGGCCGAGTGCAGTTTTTAGATGATTCGGGATAAATTTGGAAGAGGGATTCTTGTTTTAGAAGCTTAAGCGGTAAGAGTTGACCAAAATTTGACTTTTGTGTGGACGACTCTGAAATGGTGTTTTGATGATTTCAATAGCTTTGTATGGTGATTTTGGACTTAGGCATGTGTCCGGATTTCTATTTGGAGGTCCGTATGATAGTTTGAAGCATTTCGACGAAAATTGGAAAGTTGAAGTTTTGGAAGGTTGAGAGGTTTGATCGAGAGTTGATTTTGTTGATGTCAGGCTCAGATTCTGATTCATAGAGTGTTATTAGCTCTGTTATGTCATTTGGAACTTGAATGCAAAATTTGACGTCATTTCGAGTTGATTTGGTACATTTCGGCACGAGTTTTGGAAGTTGGAAGATTTGGAATTTCATAAGTTCGCTTTGAGGTGCGATTCATAGTTATGTCATTGTTTGATGTGATTTAAAGCCTCAAGTAGCTCCACATTATGTTATAAGACCTTTTGGTATATTCGGACGGGGTCCCGAGTGGCTCGGGTGAGTTTCAGACGAGGTTTGGATCATTTTGGTCCATTTTTGGTTAAGTGAATTTGGAAAGGCTTCTAGTGTGACCGCACCTGCGGAGCCGAAAAAGCGGAAGTGGCTTCGGAGAAGGGAGAAATTCTGAGATTGGGGGTCCTCGCAGATGCGGTCGTGTTGTGGCAGAAGCAGAACCGCACATGCGGAAGATTGAGCGCAGAAGCGCACACGCAAAACCACAATTATTGGTCGCAGAAGCGACAGTTGCCCATGTGAGGAGCTTCAACAAAATCGTATTATTTGACTTAGAAGAGAACGTGGCAGAAGCAACCTATTGTCCGCAAATGCGGAAATTGTTGGTCAGAGAGGTTATATCTTAGGGTTTGCAATTTTTTCCATATTTTGAGTTGTAGACCTCAATTTTGGGAGATGTTTAGTAGGTTTTTCCAGCAATTCATTAGGGTAAGTATTCTTTACCCGAATCTTATTATATTTCATGAATCCATTGTTATCTTCATCATTTAATTAGTGAATTAAGTTGGAATTTGGGGAAAATTTGTAAAAATCTTTCAAAATGTAAAATGATGCTTTGAAGGACGAATTGATGTTGGAAATTGATAAATTTGGTATGGTTGAACTCATATCGGAATGGGTGTTCGGGTTTTATAAATTTTATCGGGTACCGAGGTGCGCTCTCGTGTAATGACACGATCGGTCGTTTTTCTTTCTTGAACCCTGTACACCTAAATAAGACTTCCTGTACTTGCTTTTATTGATTTATGACTTGGGGGGGTGGCTGGTTGGGGATTTGGAAGAGTATGGGTTGAAATTGGAACACTTGGTTCCTTAAGGTTGGCTTGAAAGGCCAAGTTTAACTTCGGTCAACATTTTGAGTAAATGACCCCGGAATCGGGATTTGACGGTTCCAATAGGTTCGTGTCATGATTTTAGACTTGGGTGTATATTCGAAATGGGTTTCAGATGACCCGAGAGCGTTTCGGCGCAAAATAGTGAAAATTGGATTCTTGAAGTTTTAGAAGTTCTATAATTGTGGTTCGCAACATACTTTGCTGATATCGAGGTGCAAACGGAATTCTGAATCAAGAATAGTTCTGTAATGTCATTTAAGACTTGCACGCAAAATTTTGTATCATTCCGAGTAGTATAAGTACGTTTCAGCACGTTAGAAGTAGAATGAAGAACTTAAAGTTCATAAGTTTGATTCAAATGGTTCAAGGGTGTAATTATTAGTTCTTGATGTTATTTCGGTGTTCCGATCGTGCGAGTATTCAAAGTGGAGCCCCAAGGGCTCGGGTGAGTTTCGGACGTGCGTTAGGAGTGAAAACACTCCAGTTTTTCTGGTGTTCTGGGCTGCTGTTGCAGGTCTCACAAATGCGAGGATTTGTTCGCATTTGCGAACATCGCATTTGCGAGGAAGGATTTGCAAAATCAAAGAAGCCTAAGCTGGGCAGCGGTCGCATTTGCGGCATTTTGTTCGCATTTGCGGCATTTTGTTCGCATTTGCAAACCCTGCAGAGACCGCATTTGCGACCCATGCAGAGGGAGCCCAGGTTCGCATTTGCGATGATGTTGTCGCATTTGCAAACTTTGCATTTGTGAACAAGGTGTCGCAAATGCGACATCAGAGGCCTGAACACAGCTTTTTTAAACGGGACTTAGGCCATTTATTTCATTTCACTTCTACACTTAGACGATTTTCAGAGCTTTTGGAAGGAGGTTTTCACCTAGCACTTTGAGGTAAGTAATTTCTATACAACATGAGTTAAATACATAGATTATGGGTAGATTAACATGCAAATATTAGTGAAAAATCAAGAGTTTAGATGAAAACTTAGGGTTTTGATAAAAATGGAGTCTTATCACGAAATTTGTTATGGAATCTAGTAAAAATCACATATTCTTGATCCTAAGGTTATCGGAAACGACTTTCTTAAAACATTTCCAGAATTCGAGCATGTGGGCCCGGGATGAACTTTAGGAATCTTGCAAATTAATTTGGGTAATCACTTAAATGGTGGAATTATGAACTTTTGAGCATAGATTGATTAGTTTATGTAATGTTTGACTAGTTTCGAGTTGTTGGGCGTCAAATTTGGAGGTTTGAGCACGTTCTTGAATTTGGAAGTAGTCTCAATACGAGGTAAGTCTCATTTTTCTAACCTTTTAAGAGGGAATTAACCCTATAGGTGAATTAAATACATGTTTTCTCCTCTTTGTGGGGGCTACGTACGTACGAAGTGACGAGAGTCTATACGTAGCTACTAGTATGCTATTGTCCGGGTAGTTTAGGACCCGTATCATGCTATATTTGAAATGTCTTTCCCTTGTTTGCCAAAGTAATTTTGTGAATCATGTTAGAGATTTATAAAAAGGATTGTATGAGGATTGACTCAAGTACTTGACAGGTTGTATGAAATACTTGACTATAAATGGGAAATTTGTGTGTTCTAGAAAATAAGTTGTTATTTGTGGATCGGGTCGAACGCCTCGACAGTGAATAGATTTTTCACGACCCAAATTTCCCTCCGTTGGGTATCGTGATGGCACCTAGTCTTAAGGACTAGGTAAGCCTAATATTCATGGAATAACAACAATAATAAATAGAATCTAATATTTTTCTGAAATAAATAATGCTTTACACATTGTATATTCCCAAAACCTGGAAGTACAAGTCATAAGCTTTAAAAAATTTCACTAAAACTCCTAAAAATACAACTGTTAAAAAATAAGTACAACAGTGCAAACAAAAAAAAAGATGGTGACTCCGAAACCGCGAACGCTGAAGCGGTTTTACCTTAAGTCTCCACAACAGCAACCACGCTACTAACAATCAATCGGCCGGCTATGCGAAAACCTGGAATCTGCGTAAATATGTGCAGAAGAGTAGTATAAGCACACCACAGCGGTGCCCAGTAAGTATCAAGACTAACCTCGGTGGAGTAGTGACGAGGACTAGTCATGACACCCACTAGTCTAATAAAACTGAACAAGTATCAATATAGGAATCAGGGAAGTAATGATATGCACACAAAGGCTACGCAATATAGCTAACAAGAAAAGGAATTCGATAAAGAAGGAAAACAATAAGTATCAGCAGAAAAACCATGAAGTAACACAAGACTGAATAGAACACAGGCAATGCGGCATGTAAATATACAACACGTACAGGTAATGACTCAACAACTTCAACCACTTCTATATCAATTCGTAGTCATCTCCATGAGGTTCCGAACCGCGGACAAATCACCATTTACGAGTCCCAATATTCGAACCCTAACACTTGGCATCTTGTGCCATCATTCGAGTACTAACTGCACGGACGACTCACGTGCCAATTTGGTCATTTCCACCCATACAGTAAGCACAACAAGAGTATCTATACTTGATAACAACAAGGAGTCCAAAATCCATTAGTAGTACTTAACTACGTGTATGCTTGTGCAGGTGTCCTAACATGATTTGAACAACCAATAAACATAAGGAAAGCAAAAGGGCAACACGTACCTTTTCATCTCACAAGTTTACACGCGAATAAACGCAAACAATAAGTGTTCCAGTACACAATATCAACAACAAGGAATGCCCCCAGGCCAACACAGTATCACAAACAATCCCTGACATAGCCCACCTTGTCTCGCCACGTGTGCAATAGTAAAGTATATGCCCGCCTTATTTCGCAACACATGCATTAACATGTTCCCACCATGTCACGCCACATGCGCAACCCACATATACATATCCCGCCTTGTCATGCCGCATATGCAATATCAATAGAAAACACGGCACGACAGAAACCTCGTGCAAACCCCATACCAATAACCGCACGACAGAAACCACGTGCATCACAATAACCAACAGCACGGCAAAAACCTCATGCATCACCACAACAAGTACAACCACAACAATTGACAATAATACAAGATACAGTAGATACATTAATTCAAGAACCTTTGATCACAAGAAGAGCAAGGCTAGTTCACAAAGAATAAGCACAACAAAGAATACTAGGCATAATAAGGACAACTCAACAAGGAAGAAAATAACGTATAAGGGTCGTACCCAAATACACGGTACAATCAACAAGAAAACTCACACGAATCCGATAACTCCATATAAGGGAAAGTCACGAAGTTATAGAATATCGAAACTTCTTTTAAGGTTGAGCAGTTACGAGAATATTCAATAATTTCCACTTAAGGAGAAGCAGCAGAGAATAATCATAACTTTATTTAAGACCAAAACAATTATAGGATGAGATGAAGATAATTGCAAATTTGAGACAAGCAGTTAAGAGGACCCAACATGACAGTAAAAGGAGTAAAATATTCAGACAAGTCAATTAGGAGTCAATAGGCAATAGAAGTAAAGCAAAAAGTAAGAAATCCTACATTTAAGCAAGTAAATATGAAACTAGACATTAGGAAATTCAATCATGTAAAGAAAAATTCATACTTGGGGAATATAAAGACCTAAGATTCCTAAAGGGCCAATTTTTCCCACAAATAAGTTCGAGCACGCACTCGTTACCTCGCGTACACAGACTACAATCCACATAGAAGACTCAATCCTAAGGGGTAATTCCCCCACATAAGATTAGGCAAGATACATACCTCGAAAACAACAACCCGGTACTCTAAAATGGACTTCTCGGGTGAAAAGACCTCTGGATGGCTCAAAATCAACTAAAACCACTTCAAAATACACATAAAACGTATAAGGAACTATTCCGAATAATAAAGTTTCAATCTTTACAAAAATATAAAAATCGACCCAAAAGTCGACCCTCGAGCCCGCACCTAGGAACCTGTCAAGTTTTATAAAATACGAGTACCCATTCTGATACAAGTTCAACCATACAAAATTTATCAAAATCCGATATCATTTGATCCCTCAAGTCACAATTTTTCATTTTAGAAGTTTTCTTTCAAAACCAACATTTTCTTAACTCAAAACACAAATTAAATGATGAAAATAAGGATAAAATCATGGAATATAATTCTAGTTCAAGAACACTTACCCAATCGAATTGTGTGAAAAACCCCTCAAAGATCGGCAAGAACCGAGCTCTGGAAGTCAAAATGTGATAAAAATGGTGAAACCTTTGATTTTGAAGATATAAACTGTTTGCCCAAGTATTTTCTTCAATGCGATCGCGGACGAGAAGATGCGATCGCATAGAAGGAAAAAGTCCACTGGTCAATTGTACTACGCGATCGCATGTAAGGTAATGCGATCGCAGAGAAATGGAAAAATGGCTACTGCTCAGTTGTGCAAATCGAACGCGACACTAGGAGTGCGATCTCGAAGAAGGAGAAAGTTGACATACGCGATCGCGTCCGAGGCTATGCGATTTCGTAGAAGGAAAAGCTGGGCGGCTCATAGAACACTATGCGATCGAGGCTGTGCCTATGCAATCGCATAGAAGGAAACATTAGAAAACATATCAGCAGACCAAAAATAGGGAAAAATGTCCCAAAGCCCATCTGAAACACACCCGAGGCCCCCGGGACCCCGTCCAAACACACAGACAAGTCATATAACCTAACACAGACTCGCTCAAGGTTTCAAATCACATAAAACAACACCAAAATGACGAATCAAACCAAAAATCAAACTTATGAATTTCCAAATCTTCAAATATCAAAGCTCGTGCCGAAACCAATTAATTCAACCCAAAATGACGCTAAATTTTGCAGACAAGTCATAAATGACACAACGGACCTATATCCACTCTCGGAATTCCATTCCGAGCCCGATATCAAAATTTCACCTATTGGCCGAAATCGCCAAAATTCTAACTTTCGCCGAATTACCTCAAATTACTCTACGGACCTCCAAAACAAATTCCGGACACGCGCCTAAGTCCAAAATCATCATACGAATTTTGGCATCACCCAAAATTCATTCCGAGGCCGTTTACTCAAAATTCAAACCTCCGGTCAACTTTCATCACTTAAGCTTCAAAAATTGGAATTTTCCTTCCAATTCGACTGCGGATTATCCGGTAACTGAATCCAACACCTCACACAGGTCGATATACACAATGTGAAGTTGTTTAAGACCTTACGCCACCGAACGGAGCTTAAATTCCCAAAACAAACGGTCGGGTCGTTACATTCTCACCCTCTTAAAATAAACTTTCGTCCTCGAACGTGCCAAGATTCACCTCGAACTCATCCAATCATTGAATGCGCACTTCCAACACACACTCGCGGGTGATATCACATCACCCCAACTTACATAAGCCTGATGACGCCATCACAACTGTAATTTAGCCTTCCTATCTCCACCGATAAGGCTCATACCTCAATTTCTCACCTTCTACTCATTTCCAAAAGACCCGATTCTAAATCCATATCCGACATCAGCCTCAACCAGCTGCATCAACTCCTAACTGCACCCACAAGGTATGACCACACAATATAGGACACCACACATAGGCTCATAATAACACATTGGATCACAACAACTGCGTGAAACCAATCCAGCACTAGCAGTTAGCCTCATATCTGAAAGTACTCTGTTTCCAAGCCTCATAATACAAATAACGATGAAATAAACACAAAGTCTTCATTATTAGACATCCGAATCACCAGGCCACAACTAACACTCCCGCACGCTAGAACTCAAGGAAGACATAACGAAAATGACTGAACATGAAAATAAAGGCACATAAGGAAACTATCAAACAAGCCCGACATGCAAAATCCCTCTATCAAATACTAACCTACATAACAAAATAATAAGGAAGGAGTTAAAGCAAATGAACAATCACAAGGATCCTATCCTGATATAACTTCCACCGGTGTACTCAGCTCGGTTCACCCATATTGAACCACAAAATATCACGAGGGTCTCGCTCTCAACTCTAAATCACATACCAAATATATATCATACCAATTGGAATCTCCCACTGACTCGTCTCGTCTAATAAAATCATAACTCTCACTTAACTCACATCTCGATGGAGTATCAATTCACAGCCCGTAAACAAATACTTAGGAAAAACCACATAAAGCTTACGATGATGAACAACAGGGACTCACTTCTAGTCTCACCACTATCAATGATGAATAAAACAACGATAGACACGGGCTACTACTCATAGAATCTCCCAACATGAGCAAAAACGAAATAGAGTGCAAAGCATGAAACTCACTCATAAATAAAGCAACAATTAAGGGAACTTGTCCCGGCCAACAGAACTATTTACAAATGGTGCCCCTCTGTAACAAATCAACACATATTTGTACTATAATATCTGGCTCAACAGCCTCCAGCCTACTATACGAAACACATCAATGGGCCGGGCCTCCCCTTCTTGGTCTCCCTCTACTCACCTAAATGCCCTGCTGTAACATATCTTCCCGGAGCCTGGGACAATCTCTCACCCTGTGGTTGATATCTCCACACTCAAAACAACCTCTCTACTGAAGTGGCTGTGGAAACTATGCGGTATGATTACTTGGAGACCCATGAGTACCTGGAACTCTATGCGAAGCTGGTAATGCAATTTGAACTGGCTGATCCAGCAAACCTCTACCGTGTCTGACCCTGCCTCCATAATAAGGACCAGTAGATCTCTACGGCCTACAAGGCCTCCTCACCTCTCTCCCCTCTCTCTCCTGACCTCGTCTGTCCTCCCTCTCATAGCCCCGCCCGACATCTCTATCATAGCCCCGCCTGTCATCTCTTTCATGACCTATCATGCCCTCATCTCTGCGAGCAATCCCTACTACCTGCTAAAATGAAACATCCGACTCTAACTCCCGAGCCATGCTAAACCAAATATCATGCCAGAGGCCCTCAATGAATCTACGAACACGCCCTCTAACTGTAGCAACCAAAGCATGTGTGTGCGTGGCCAAATCACTGAATTTGACGGCATACTCTGATACTGACATAGTGCCCTGGTGTTGGTTGATTTCCCAATGCACACGCAAGTGTACGTGGTCGNTCTGATGGTCTCCACTCCTCTTCATGCTCCTCCTCATCATCATCATTCTCTTCCGAGTTCATCAACTCTGCCTCAGACTCTGGTGTGTTTATATCTTCATCCTCTGGGAGTCTATATCCCTCGCCCGCACCTATCATTTGTTGCGCATGCGCATTGAGCGGATAACTGTAATCCAACTCCACCATTTCATCCGTCGTCGCTAGACGTCCTCCTATGAGCAATTGCAAATCCATCATCCCATAAAGATGGGCCATGAAACCATCATCCCTGGCATGTCGCTCAGCATTGGTCAGTGAAGACTCTTCTTTCA
>ML380515.1:159072-189250 GCA_005239525.1 Nicotiana knightiana | reverse complement strand
CAGTAATTGTAGCTGGCCCTCCAATTTGCTCATTAGGAAAACTTAATCCCAAGAACTCATTTTGTAAAACCCTTGATTTGCATATTTGTGAAATACAATATAATACATTGGATATTTCCAAAATGGATTAGGAAGATCATTAGGCAGTCTAAAGAAACCTCCATTTAGCATCATAACACCTTGAGTTCCAGCTCCAGTTATAATTCCCATGAGAAAATCTGGGACTATACTTGCTACAATCATCATTAAGCTTTCGACTAACATCATTGTTGTGAATAACATTAGTGCAAAATAAGCAAAATGATCAAATTCCTTTTGTAATCCAACAAAGTAATAAGCCATAGCACCAGGTATTACTGATATCATTGCTAGGTATGGAATGGAAGATAATGTATTTCGAATGACATATGCAGCCACATCATACACTACTAGAAATTCAGCAAAAATCGACCAAAAAAAATCGACCAACTTTGATCGGTTTTTTTTGCAATATTTTTTTTTGAGTTTAATTGACCAACCAACGTTGGTTGGTAATTTCCGACCAACTTTGGTCGGTATTCCTTTCCGACAGACAAATACCGTCCGCACGTAAATGGTCCCGTTTTGGTCGGTAAATGGCCATAATCGACCAACTTTGGTCGGTTTCTTTGGTCGATTTTTTTGGTTAGTTTTTAGTGGATTTCTAGTAGTGATAGTTCCCATTTCATCTATCTCGAGTGAAAATATAGTAATTCGGAGAAAATGACAAATAATTAGCATCATTAATTGTTATTATTGTGAAAGATTATAAAATTCAGTCGGTACACTAAGCTCTCGCTATGTGTGGGGTCCGAAGAAAGGCCGGACCACAAGGGTCTATTGTACGCAACGTTACCCTGCATTTCTGCAAGAGATCACTATTTTCACGGCTTGAACCTGTGACATCTTTGCCACATAGCGGTAACTTTTCCAGTTACACCAAGACTCCCTTTTATTGTGAAATATTATGTGTAAAATAAATGAGGGTAATAGTTAGAAGTGCATACTTTCATATCCTCCACAAAGGAAGGGAATCCACCAATGGTCATAAAGGTTAAGAAGGCTGCGACAAACATGAGCATTGAACCTCTAGCCAGCAAAGGTATTGTAACAACTCGACCAGTCGTTTTGAGAAATTAAGATATGTTCGGTGGAATAAGGTTTTGAACAGTTTCACTTTATGTATATCGAACTGCGGGCGTGGTTGGATTCAGTTACCGGATAATCCAGAGTCGAATTGGAAGAAATATTTCTATTTTGAAGCTTAAGTGATGGAAGTTGACCGGAGGTTTGACTTTTAAGTAAACGGCCTCGGAATGAGTGGGTGATGCCAACAACTTCTTATGATGATTTTGGACTTAGGCGCGCGTCCGAAATTTGTTTTGGAGGTCCGCAGAGTAATTTGTGGTAATTCGGCGAAAGTTAGAATTTCTGCGATTTCAGCCGATAGGTAAAATTTTGATATCGGGCTCGGAATGGAATTTCGGGAATGTCTTTAGGTCCATTGTGTTATTTGTGACTTGTCTGTAAAATTTGGCGTCATTCCAGGTTGAATTGATAGGTTTCGACACGAGTTTTGATAATTGAAGATTTGAAAATTCATAAGTTTGATTTTGGTTTGATTCATCGTTTTGGTGTTTTTTATGTAATTTGAAACCTCGAGCATTCTGTGTTAGGTTATATGACTTGTATGTGTGTTTGGACGGGGTCCCGGGGGTCTCGGTTAGGCTTCGGGTCAACTTTCCCTCATTTTTGCACTGCTGAACCTGTCTTCTGGTTTCCTTCTATGCGATCGCATAGCAGTAGTCGCGATCGCATAGTGTTGCTCTTGACCCCCCAATTTTCCTTCAATGTGATCGCATCCCATGTTTCGCAATCGCATAGTGCACTGTTTGGCAGCAGATAATTTCTTATATGCGATCGCATAAGTTCCTTCGTGATCGCATATAACCTTTTTTTGGCCGGTAACATTTTTCCTCTATGCGATCGCATGTAGTTTCCCACGATCGCGTAGTACAAATTGACCAGTGGCCTTTTTCCTTCTATGCAATCGCATCTTCTCGTCCGCGATCGCATTGAACAAAATACCTGGGGAGACAGTTTATATCTTCAAAATCGAAGGCTTCACCATTTTATCACAATTTGACTTCTCGAGCTCGGTTCTTGGCGATGTTTGAGGGTTTTTTCACACAATTTGATTGGATAACTGTTCTTCAACAAGAACTCAATATATACTTCATGTTTTATCCTTATTTTCATCATTTAATTTGTGTTTTGAGTTGAGAAAATATTGGTTTTGAAAGAAAATTTCAAAAATGAATAACCGTGATTTGAGGGATCAAATGATATCGGAATTCGATAAATTTTGTATGGTTGAAATCGTATCGGAATGGGTGTTCGAATTTTGTAAAATTTGACGGGTTTCGAGGTGCGGGCCTGGGGGCCGACTTTTGGGTCAATTTTTATATTTTTGTAAAGATCAAAACTTTATTATTCGTAATAGTTCCTTATATGTTTATGTGTATTTTGAAGTGGGTTTAGTTGATTTTGAGCCGTCTGGAGGTCTTTCCGCCCGAGAAGTCCATTTTAGAGTACCAGATTGTCGTCTTCGAGGTTAGTATCTTTCCTAACCTTGTGTGGGGGAACTACCCCTTAGGATTAAGTCTTCTATGTTGATTGTAGCCGTGTACGCGAGGTGACGAGTGCGTACTCAGACTTATTTGCAAATAGGTTGGCCTTTTAGAATTCTTAGGTCCTTATAGTCCCTGTGTATGAAGTTGTATTTGTTATATCTGAGTTCTGATTGCTAGTTCATCTCCTTCTACTTAAATTAGAAATTACTTGCTTAGTTTTCCTTTGTTGCTTATTTGATCTTAATTGAATTAACTGAAGACTGTACCTTTTCTACCATTGTGCTATATCTTCCTTCATAAACTGCCTATTTGACTAGAAATTAGCATAATCTCGCCCAATAATTGTTTAGTAGTGATTGGATTATCTACACGTTGGTGTCAAGCCTGCCCGTGAGTCGTACATTGTGATATATATGATTTTTCCTTAAGTGCTACTTAGGTTTAATTGATAATCATCCATGTTTGCTCCATCATCTTCAAGTCCATCATCATCATCCCTTCCCAGCATATCTAGGTTGGATATTGGAGGCTCTCGCCCAGCTACATCTAGTGTTGCTTCTGCACCATAGTAAACGCAGACAGAATCTTGGAGGGGATGTATAATTTGATAGTTATAATCGATTGATAATCGTTCCCTACGAGGATGGGTAAGAAGGTTCTTACACTATTTTTTAAGTTTTGAATGTACTTTTAGATATGTTAACATTAAGGAATATTTATTTATAATTAAAACTTTTGAAACTTTAAGATATTTATTAATTATATATATGTTAACTTTAATGCAGGTTTTTGCCATTCTTTCAGTCTACACATTTGATTGTGGATTCTATGAATCCATTTTATCATGAGCCGTGGAATTCTTGGAGACAGATACCGCACAACATCATAGAGCAAATGTGCAATCAATTTAGGGTAAAAATTGATTACATTTATTTAATAATTATCGTCTTCATCTAATGTTACTTTTTTATATTGCAGACAAAGCGTACATGGCATCCTCGGCATCAAAATGAAATAAATAGTATTTTCGAGAAGAAGGCTGCTAAGCGGATTAAAGATACTATGTTTGCTGCTCGGAATGCCGGTAAAATGCCGGACTGGTTAAGAAAGATATTTGAAATAAACTTCTTGAGAAATGGAATACCGCAGAATGGAAGGCGAAGCGTGAACAAGCAAAGGAAAATTGTGCCTCCAGTAAAGGTGGCTCGTTGCACACAGGAGGTTCGGTTAGTTTTGCGGCCCGCAAACTAAGATTGGCAATTGCTTATAAAAATTTTCTTAGTTTTACATATAGAATTTTACGTTTGTAATGCCTAACTCATACTTTTTGTTATGAAGGAAAAGGAAAGAGGGTGAGATATGAGTCACGCTGAGGTCTTCGAGGAGACGCATAAAAAAAAAGGATGGTACAAGAGAACACTAGGTGGAGACGCGTGCGTCGGAAACATATGTAAAATACTAACTTCATAATTATTTATGGGTTTATTAATATTAGTTTGTTTACATAATAGTTATGTTTTCATTTCAGGAAGATTATCATAAAAGGGTGGAAGAATGCCAACAAACTCAGCCTCCTTCAAATCAAACAACACCTGATGATATGGCTTCATTGTGGACAGAGGCAGGGGGTGGAGTAAACAAAGGCAGAGTCTACGGACTTTGAGTACGTCGACCTACAGGTCATCCAAACTCACTCTAAGCCAATTCTTCTTCTTCTCAAAATCAAGAACAAATGAAAGATATGAGAAAGGAAATTCGTGAATTGACGCAACAATTGGACTCCCAATTCGAAACATTTGTTAAGATGCAGCAATTCATGAGAAAACAAGAGAATGATCTATGTGATGATAAGGATGAACAAACTGAATCTGATGTGTAATAGTTTAGGTGTGGTGTTCTGGTTGATTGGTAAATTTGATTGTGAGAGACAACTTTATATTTGTTTTTAAACTTGAATCTGGGCTTCCGTTTGGATGTTTTATACCCAAAATTGTTAGGTTTAATGGTCGATATTGTTGGTTTAGGTTGTGTTAATGGTTGGTATTGTTGGTTTAGATTATGTTAGCTATTGGTATTGTTGGTTTAGATTGTGCTAATGGTTGGTATTGTTGGTTTAGATTGTGCTAATGGTTGGTATTGTTGGTTTAGATTGTGCTAACGGTTGGTATTGTTGGTTTAGATTGTGCTAATGGTTGATTGGTTGTTGTCGTTATTGTATTGTAATAGTTTGACAGGTGATGTAGCTCAAAATTGGGCAGAATGTTGCCCAGTTTTACAAAAAATTCCGACGGAAGTAGTCGGACAACTGTCCAGATTTTACCAAAAATTCCCAGATTTCCGACTGATTATTAGGTCAAAAATTTAAAAAGAAATTAGTATTTAAAGGTTTTCGACGGATTTCATTAGAAATTAAATAAAATTTATTTTTTAATTATTAATTTCCGACCGAATTATATATTTATATTATTTAATTTTAAATAAATAATTATTTCTATTTATATTATTACGATTGATTCGGTTGGTAAATTCCGACCACTTTGGTCGAAAATTTGAAAATATTTGGTCGTCTAACCTTTTGAGCATTCCGACTACTTTGGTCGGGAATCACCAAAGGATTTGGCCGTAAATTGTTTTTCGGCCTACTGTTTTCCGACCAACCAATTTTGGTCAGAAAGTAGTCGGAAATTCGTGATTTCGACCGATTTTCGACCGTTTTGGCGATCAGAATTTTGCCATTTTCCAGTAGTGTCATTTGCGAAAACTTTAGACTAAACATGCTTAAGTTTTTGTTTTGCAGTATGTAATTTTCTAATGAGTTTTTGCTAATGCATGCTGAAGTTATTTAGTTCATTTGCTAAAACTTCATACTAAACATGCTTAAATTATTTAGTTCATTTGTTAAAACTTCAAACTAAACATGCTCAAGTTATTTAGATCATTTGCTAAAACTTCAGATTAAACATGCTTAAGTTATTTAGTTCATTTGCTAAAACTTCATGTCAAAACATGCTGAAGTTTTGTCCTGCAGTCTATTGTTTTGTCAATAGTCCTGAAGGGAAAAATTATCTTTTTAAAACGCTTTTAACAAAAAAAAATGGGTGTGGATGCAAACGGAAAAATAAAATGTGTATAACTAAGAGACCGGTTGTCTATCGGAAAAAGGGAAGCTAGAAAATCCAGAGAATCAAAGTCCCAAACCACTAGATTTCCAGAGAAGAAGAGAAGTCCGGTTACCATAAGCACGTATGCTTTCCTAAGTCGAGAGTCTATTGGAAACAACTTTTCTATCCTCACAAGGTAGTAAAAATAGCACGGGCTAGCCAGTTTTCGGACTGGTTATTCAAAAATAGCCAATGTTTGCAAAACCATTGAAAAATAGCTACTATTTTGCTGCAACACAGAAAGTTCCAACATAATACACCGGAGATCGGTGCACCTGTGTATGAACTTCCAGCATATTATGATGGAACTCCAACACACGAAAAGTTTCAGCATAATATACTAGAGATTGGAGCACCTGCATATGAACTTCCAGCATATTATGCTGGACCAGTATATTATACTGGACGGCCAGTATATTATACTGGAACTCTAGTATATTATACTGGAATTCCAGTATATTATGCTGGAGCATTTTTCGGATTTTGAACAGTGTTTTCTTTCAGATTTATCTTTGTATGAAAAATGGTTAAATTTCGATTACTCTAAAAATTGTGACTATTTTTGAATGACCGCTTGTAAAGCTAGCTATTTTTTAATTTCTCCTCACAAGGTGGGGGTAAGGTCTGCGTACACATTAAACTCCCCAGACCCCACGGTGTGGATAATATTAGGTATGTTGTTGTTGAAAACTAATTAGTAACATCCAACTCATTCGCCCAATATTGTAGAGTTATAAAAGCATTATATACAAAACATAATATTTCATATTCTACCATTGACTGAGATTTGATTTTTAGTCATCCAACAAAAGTTAATAAGTTGGTTCTTCAACATTTTAATTACAATACATAACAGTAACATGACAATGGGGATCCTTCCTTCCATTTTCATCCGAAATCTAGAGTTGTAAAAATTGGCTAAACAGAATAAACCAACAAATAAGCAGCAAAATCTCACAAATTTCCCTGTAATGGTACACACTTATAACGGCTTCCAAAATTGTTAGTTTACCTATGATTTGTCTCATTGTTTTTCAATATAATGATATATTCAATTCAGCTTTCATCTGCTTTAACTATTTTATCTGCCTCAGCAGTCAATGGCTTGTTATCTGCATTCTCCTCCATATACATCAACATCCTCTCTAGCAGTTCTTGGATATCAAGTTCAGTCACCATCACTGTGATACTATTCCGGCCTCTCCAGCATCCTATAGCGACAGTTGATGCATCCACTTGAGGTTCTGACAAGGTCTTATTGTCTGAAAGAAATAGAAAGCAAAGTTATGCGAGAACAAACCAATCACGATTCACGTCTACTAAAATGAAGATACCAGATCACATCTAACCTTTATTCAAAACCACCACACAACAACCAAATTGCAGCTTTGAAGCGTTTTCCCGAAATTCAGTGTCCTCAAAATCGCCAAATTTAACACTCTTGTGCTGCAAAAGTTGTTTGAAATCTACCAGAGATGCATACAGTATTTGTTTGGTTATATGTGGCAACAGCAATGGCAACCCTTCAGATGTTATGCGGAATGCACCAGCATCTTTCGATTTTTGTCGCTCCTGCAACATGGAAAGACAAGACAGGAAGGTCATCTCAATAGTACAATAGACAGAAGTCACAGGAAAATATCCATATAGTGCTTTTGTAGTTTGCTACTTGTTTTTTAAGAGGGCTTAGCAAACTTGCTTTGTACTGTACCTCCTTTCCTTTTCTAAGACAAACTTCGTAATTCATGGACACATTCAAACACATGCATGCAAAACTCCAGTATAAGATGAGTCACAGGAACAGAATTTGAAATTTCAAGTGTCAATTTTGAGCGACTTACAAACATCTTGAGCCCAACGGCAGCTATCTTGAGCTGCTGACCAGCTAAAAAATTGAGTTTGAGAACTTCTTTCACAGATTTAGATACATAATAAACTCTCTTCACATGATTGATATCAATATTCCTTGCAATCAAATGACCTTTGAATGGAAAGGATTCTTTGATGCCATAGAAAGCCTTTATCTGACCCACAACTGCCTCCTCCTGGTAAAATATTACTGGGTCAATCCCTCTCCATTTTCCTTGCATTTGTAACTTCCTTTTCCCTCTAACCAACTCGGGGCCAGATCTTCCATCATCGGAAGGTTCAAACTGCTCCGGCCTCTTTTCTTCCACTATTTTACTGGGGTCAGTATCCAGTGGAGCTTCATCCTTTGCATTTTCAAGTATACCATCATCAACCATAGTTGCTTCAGATAGCTGGTTACCTACAGAATCCACTTGCTCAACTTCATCAACATTTATATCTTTGACCTCAGTAAAAGTTTGTGCTTGGAAATTGCCTCTGGAAGTTGTCTTCCCTGGCTGACCGAAAGGCTTCTTCTGTATGACTACAAAGTCATAAAGAACAGAACCTCAATACTTACACAAGTACAACTAAAAAAATGAGATAGAAAATTGCATTATGATATCAAGGGTGTGTGCTCCTGCGCCTAATATCCTTGAAAATGACAAAACTCGATCGCTTGTGCACTAGCACAAACAGAGCATAAAAGAAGATTAAGCTGTGCAAATGTTCTATCAGAGTTAGGCCATATCATGCATAATTAAATGTTAAATGCCCCAATTTTCTACTTTTGACAGACAGGTAACGTTGAAACTAACCTGGCAAAGGAGAAAGCTTGTGAAAGACAGCAATAAAGAAGGCTCCAGTGTTCTGATCATGTGGAATTATCCTCATACAACGTTCCAATGGCAAATTTGAAGCTTCCTCATCCAAGATTGTAGTTTGAGTTGCAGGATCCTGCACCACCGCAATACCATTTTGAGAGTTACTATTACTCCCATTATCAGGCAATTGACTTCTGGTCGCATCATCATCATGCTCAGGTGCATCCACAAAGGCTTTGCCAGAGGGGAACATTCCAGGAACAACTGCAGCTCTGCGAGAATTACTAACTTCTTGGTAAGAAGTCAACCACATTCCTTTATCTTGAACCTGCAGGTATAGAAGATTGATTACTAAATCAAAACTCAATGAAGCAGCATAAAGCTATCATACCTGTGTAGCATAAATGGAAATAAGAATTTAAGGATGGATACTAGAATTTAAGTAAGCTGACTGATCTAAGGCCACTACAGAACACACTACATGGAAGATAGAACACAGAATAAAGTAAAGGAGGCAAACCTATGCAGCACCTTGGTAAAAGTTACAATATTTGGTAAAGAATTACCTTGTGCAAACTATAAAGGATTTGGTTTCTTACAGCCCCTTCTTCACCTGGTATAAAAAGGCCTATTTAATATTAGGTCTTGGGAATTTAATCTCGACTGGAAGGGTATCCCCACTCCAGATATAGTCTTATAGTATTTGAACTCGATTTGACATGAATCCCACAACCATGCTAACATTGAAAAAACCGAAAAAACAAGATCCCTGTAAGACCGAAGAATCGAGATCAGGTATGACCGACATCAAGCAACGGAAAAGCGAGATATCAGCGATCGACCACATATCTCGGCGGAAATCTCGAGAGTGGAGGAACCGTCAACGGTTATTAACATCAATCATAGATTTTACTTCCGAAATTAGAATTAAACTTTATTTAGGATTCTTCTACTATATAAAGAGGAACCATGTTCATTTGTAGACACATTGGCTAAGAAATAACAATATGTTGCTCTTTTACTTGCTTATATTTTACTATTGTTCTTATTGTTTGTGCAAGATAAGCAATTCTCTCCGTAAAACTCCCTTCTCCATTTTAGTTACTATAACAACTTTAACATTGAAAGTCAATGCCCCAACCTCGTGCAAAGCAAGTTAGCCAAAATCTGTCATCTCTGAATATCAGACAGGAAAAAGATCGCAAATGAGCACCAAGAAAAATTACCACAAACCTTCCATTTTTTCAGACCTGGCCTTCTAACAAGCTGAGGAAGTTCACTGGAGACATCAACGAGTTCAACAGATCCCCCACACCTCCTTAAAATCTGAGAAACAAGATAACAACCAGGTTTTATGAGAAGGAAAGGTGGACTTAGAATTTACAAAGTTGCAATGCGATATCAATATTGTTATCTCTCTATCATTCAGGAGAATTATGATGATTATGACGTCAGCAGAAAAAGTAATTTTGTGGAATGGTTCTAATACTAGGACAGAGAGACTGCACATTCAGCTACTATTTTTACACTTTTGTTCAACATTGAAGAGAGAAATCCAGGATATTGTAGTTGACAAAGCAACGGAAAACATACAAATAAATCAAAGAGAAAGAATACTTGCACCACATTTATAGATATAAGGTAGACAAACCAGGGTGTAGGGAACAGGGGGGAGAATAAAGGGAGCGCTGTAAAAAAGAAAATCAGCTAAAAATTTGCATCTATTGAATGACTAAAGAGTTCAATGAGGGGTTCCATTTTTAGCTCTTCCACCCTATCGTAATCGAGTAATTTTCTTTTCTTTTTCCTTCTACTTTGGTAGTGTCACTCATTGACTTTCTGGGAAGCAAAAAGTGAGCAAAATTTTTCATTTTGTGACAAAAGCTACACAATTAACAGAATCGTAATAAATATGCGATGCATTCTTTCTGAAAATTACCTCGGCAACCACAGCCTCATTCTCAATGGGATTCATTGAGCAAGTTGAATAAACCATCCTTCCACCAACTTTAAGCAAAGACATACCTAAAATATATGTACGAACAACGATGTGTCAGTTCAGTAACCTTTCATGCCGTTCTAGTTACTAGCATCTCTCCAAAGCTCAGACTCTTCGAGAAACTTCTCCTAAAGACTTAAGCTTCTCTCTTCTATATTGCTCAAGGAATAAACATCCCTTGCAGGGAAATATAGCCAGGGTTCCACAACAATCCGAGCAACTAAATTATTGTTTAACTGATGTTGCTTCTTGAAAGACATAAAATTCATCTCATGCTTTTGTGGTCTTCTAATCCATCTTGTTCGAGCAACTAGAATCTTTTCCTTTCTATCTTTACTTAGAAAGGGCCGAATCTTTTAAATTTTAACCAAGCATATAAAATAGCCTGTTTATGCAATTTCTCTTTGATGGGCATGAAAAATTCCTTTCTTATTTGTTTGGTGCAACTGTGGCATAAAAGCAGTTTGTAAATTCAGGTCATGACAGTGGTTCCTAACCTTAGACCGCTATATGGATCCTTTACTTCCATGATGTTCTGTTCTTAGCCAAGACTATGATTTCGAGAGATTTTAAAACTTTGAGACAACTTCCCTCTTTATGATTTTAGGTTTACCTCATCCTGTTTATTACCTTCAATTATCATATTGTCCTATCTATGGACCGCAAAGCCTGAAGGTCAACATAGGACATGGTTAAATCATCTCACACAACCTTATCTTATCTTATCGTTTGTGTGTTACACTCATAATAGTAAATCTCTGAAATAGCCAACAAACTCACTCTTATCCATGAAAGGTCAGTGACGGTCAGCTTGTTTGAGTTAGAACAATAATGTACGATTAAGAGAGAGAAAGAGAATATAATGAACCTCGCATTGCTATCTGAATCTGCAGCCCATGTAGACCATTACCCATTCCTGCATTCCTGTACAAAAGAAAAATAGAGGGGGTTAGGAGGGAACAGAAGACAATTTTATTGATTGTAGAATGCAAAATGGAAGTGAAAATAACTATAGTAGTTCATAAATAACTACCATCTTCTCCATATATCAGGAGCCTTGCGTAAAGTGCCATCACCACTACATGGAACATCACACAAGACACGATCAAATAGAAGTTGATCAATATCAAGTTCCTTTGCTTCTCGAGGCTCGGAACCTTTTGCATAACTTCTATTCAAATGACAGCTAGGAAAGTGCTGTGCTTCATGATTCGTCACTATCAAGTTGGCAGTGGACATTCTCTTTGTTTGGTGGATGAGAAGATTACACCTTTGAACATCAGCATCATTCGCTAAGACCTATATAACGAGGCATTTCAAAGAGAACTAAGAATATGTTACAAGGATGCGTCTCAACAACAATAGGTGAAAGAGCTACAGTGAGAGTTGCATAGACATAATGATTTTAAGAGAAAAAATGAGGAAAGAAGGAGACCATTCCACCAGGTAATGATCCAGGTTCAGCTGAGTGGTGTATCATTTCAAGTAACTGAAACGTTTTTGACCCAGGAGCTGCACACACTGCATGATAAAGGGAAAAGTAAAGCTTCTAATTATCTAGTTTGATATCCATATATAATGAAGAGATGCAAAATGAACTTAGATACAGAGTATTAAAGAATAGCTTACTGTCAAGAACGAAATCATCGGGTCGTACATCCAGGAACAGAGGAGGAACCTGAGTCAAAGCAGTCACAAGATAAATAAAGGGCACAATCGTAACCTGTATATACCAAACAAATCAGCATAGCAATAGTTGGCCCACCATGCTGACAGCCTCCTGTCTCGTAATGTTACCAATTTCATTTTGTAGCTTCAAGAACTCATGGAACCTGAATGTTTTGTGTGATGACAAAAATCAATACCAGAGACAACCAAAAGTTGTCTTCAATTATAATCGTAAATTTCTTGACTGTCCACAGATTCCAGGAAAAAGAATTGCACAATTTTCAATTGAGGTGGGGAGAATTACTAGGAAGGGTATAAGATTTTTGATATCCAGAAAGGGGAACAGGACATGGACTTCTAGATATAAAACTTTCTATGTGAGATGTGCATTTTTTTCATTTGAACATAATTATACGACAACCATGTCTCAATCCCATGTAAGTTGAAGCCAACTATTTGAATCCTTTATATCCCTTCTGCTCCATGGGACCAGTTCGTTCCACCATTCAATAGTCTCTCTTTGAAGAAATTAAGGACTCTCTATAAATAGAGATTAAAATTTTCTCTAGATCTCACACTTATCCGTATACTATCATGCAATCTCTAACCAAATCTTTTCTTTTATAAGTAAAAGGTAGCAATGTCTAATCAAAACCTAAGAGACTTCTATAAAACACTGGACCAAATGTAAGTATTACCAATAAAAGCTAACCTTAACCCCAACTAATTGGTATAAAGAAAAACGGCACGAATGAAATGCTGATGCAAAGTACATCCAAAACAGAACTTTAAAATGTGTGTAAAGAGCAACTCACATTCTTCAAAAGGTGTTAGCGGCAAATATAATGTCACCTATGATGGCTTGGTTATGTTTTTTTCATAAGGACCTCTGAGTGCACTGGTTTTATCTTATGGGTATGTTAGCATTATAGTCCAACATTTCGAATAGTTCAAGGGCAAAATTGACCTTTTTCCTCTTGTTCTTGAGCAACCAATAGTGGGAAGGGTATGTTGAGCTATTTGGCTAGTGAGAGTGCATTTTTGAGCTAGTTGACTAACGGCGAGGGCATTTTTGTGCCAAGAACGAAACGGAGGGCAAAGTTGTCCTATTTCGAATAGTTTCAGGTTATCTTTTGGCCCTTTCCCCTCGCGGTAATAATGTCATAACCATCTTAGATCACAATTATATGCATGTCACAATCATATGGAGGAATCAAAAATTATAGTCAATTGAAAAAATAAAATTAAAAAAAATTAGAAAAGAAAGTACTACACAGACGCTTTACTCAGAGAAAAAGGAAAAAAAATAGATATTTCTTCCCAGTCCTACATGTGATACCAGCAGAGAGAAAGGAACTAAGGAAACTCAAAGAGCGAACTTATTTCAGACTCAAGCTTAGCACCAGTGTCAACAACAATTTGAACTGATGTTGAAGTATTGAAAAGGTCAAATAGATAATTGGCTCATAACAAGGTACTGAAAACTTGAAATGTCTTTTCCAAAAAGCCATCTTTATTACCATTTGCAATAGACTTAGGTATGCTCTTTTTTAGATAGTTAATTCACACTATTCAAAAGTTACAGCATAAACAGAAACTGCATCTCTAACCTCCCAAGTATTTGGTTTTTCCTCAACTGCTGGCGAGAAAAATTTGACTGCCAGGCAAGATTCTCTGGATACCAAGGCAATGGCCTTATTGCCTCAACCTCACTCCCATCTGTCCCCTGAATCACAAAACAGTTTTAGAAACATTACTGAAGGCTTTAAGCTAAGAGCTGTATACATACAGCAGAAATTTCATAATTCAATAAGAAAAAGTAAGCATAATCAGTTGATGAACCTCTTCCTGTAGAGACTTCATAAAATCATTCTCCAACTTGGATAGAATTTCCAAGTAGCATTGGCTACTGCAAAATTAACAAAAAAATTAGCTCAATTTAGTTCATTTCTTTGAAGCGCCTCAGAGCAATGTGAACTTTTTACTATAAGCAAGTTTATTTTGGCTTCCACTTCCAATTAGGAACTTGAAGTTATAGGTTTATTTCATTTAATCTGAAGTTTAACAGAATATGCTTTCTTTTGGCTACTGTTTTTGAATTTTTTTTAATTACATTAGGGGAGGGGAGGCGGTGGGAGAAAGGGTAAGGGAATGCTAGCCCTCAACGCCAAAGGAATATGTTTTCTTCTGAATCCTTGTTAACTTAATCAGAAATTCTAAAGCAGCACCTCATATAATAATGATTGAAGGTAACATTAAGTTATTGCAGCAGGTATATGCTACTTGCAGTTGATTACTCTGAACAAGGTTGACTTGCAAATAAACAGGAAATATGGGCATATACTACTATTGCAGAAACTAAAGTAAACCATCCGGAATACAAACAGTATAAAGTTCTTGAACAAGTGAGAATTTTAAAGCTTCTAAAAGCTTTTTCACATGATAGACAGTTGCTCAAAAGTGCACAACAAATTTATTGTTTACATCAGTTTTTGTACATTTGTTGTAACACATAGCAGAGTTAGCCTCAATCCACGTGAAACGATACAAAGTCTAATCTTGCTAAAATATCAAAATCCAAATAAGCATAATAAGAGGAACAAAAAATAAGAAATATATAATCAACTACTTCCAACAGAAGAGACAAACTCAGTTGTTAATAATACAAATTGAAACTGAGGAGAAAGGAAATGGGAAAACGAATTGAAAGAACGTGTGAAGACATGAGTCCTTTTAAATCACACTTCTTAATGTAAAAATTAGATTTCTATGATATGATGAAGGACATTTATACAATCTTTGCTATGTCACTTAACTATTTGCATTGGTTATTAGCTGTTAAACAGAAAACTTATCAAATAACAATGAAAAGAGACAGAGACCTTGAATTGATCCTGAAAGCAGCAGGCAATGGACTTCGAAGACAGTCCATAAATTTATTCCACTCTTCTGGTGGCACAATTTCTTGCTCCTACACAGATATGCACATACTATCACCCAAATCCATGTATTCTATATATACCAATATACCATTGCATGTATACAAAAACAAAATAAACAAATATATTACTCCTGCCTGTTCCAATTTATACCATATTACACTAACTTAAATGATAATTTTTCCATTGGAAGTGGACACTGACTTTACTGAAATTACTATTTTGTTATACACTAACTCTCCAATATATAGTGCTATGTTACATGAATGCAGATCCGGGAACAGAATGCTATAGCTGATCTACTTGCAAAAGAGGGACTTAAGAGAAGATGTTATAAATAATTTTACCTAGCTTACCCTCCCATGTCTATTTTGCCTGCCCACGCAGGGGCGGATGCAGGTTCAATTGAACTCATACCTTTCGATGTAGAGCATAAATTTATGTGTAAAAATTCAAAAAATTGCAACATCGAGTAGATATGAACCCATAACTTTAAAAATATAATGAGTTCAATACTAAGAACCTTAAAGGTTGAACCGAGATAGTTGGATCCGCCTCTCTGCCTACCAACCGACAATTTTTCCTGGTACTTGTAATATTTTGGCTTGTCTGAGCAATTTCGAACGAAGCATCATGCATGTAGTGGCACTAATTTAGATTAATAACATATCATACCGTCTTTCTCACCATAAATAAATAAATGGCAATCTTCCATTTTGGATGTTTCAAAATATCTGAAACCAATCTATTTCGACATAAATTCCACAACTTTCAGGAATTCAAATTCATTAAATTATCCAAAACTTTGATAGGATGTTTTCTTCATATCCTATTGAACTTGATTTTTCTATCAATAACTCATTATTTTCTTTCATGTTCACAAATAAAAAATAACCCAAGTTAACATTTTAACTTCTAGTCAAGTTAAGTACAGCCTGACTATAAAATTAGGAAAAAGAGAGTATACCTTGTAATATTCATCAAAGGCAAGGTTTTGGGTGGCAAAGCGTTTCCAAGTAGGGTTAGTGTTTTCTCTATTGTTGTTATTGTTATTGTTATTATTATTATGAGTGGTAGCAGCATTTTGTTGTTGCTCATCATTTTCGCTGCTGTTTTTCCAATTGTTTTCTCTGCTTTGAACGAAGTGCTTTCTCTGAGTTCTTGACCTTCTTCCTCTGAAACCCATTTTGCTCTTTACTTTTTCCTAATTAACTGCTGCAATGAGAATCTGAGACGGTGCTAAACAGGAGCAGAGTGGGAGTAACAGAAACTGAACAAGGTTTAGGCTGGGTTTTAAAATGATTGAATTGGGTTACTTTTGAAAGCTGGTCAAAAGGCCCAATTTGAAGAGGGAGAATGACATGTTTATTCACAAAATATAAAACTATTTATCCTTGTGTATCTATTTATTTTTTTAATTTTTACCTCCCTCCTGTAATAAAGGTTAACACCTTATTTATTTTAAATAAATTATATTCTATAAATACCTTTTAATATTTATAGCAAAATATTTAATTTTGATTACCTCCTACCCCTAAGCCGCTAAATACATTATTGAGTTACACTATTTTCTTTCTCTCTCTGCTTTGATACACTATTCAATAATGAAAGCAGTAAGTTTCCTCTTTATCAATTCGTCATTGAAGGCTTGAAGGCTTTGACGTTGTTTTTCTGTTAATTCGCCATTGAAGGATATAAGTTAATTTGTCTTTATCAATCAATTTGTCATTGAAGCATATAAGTTTCTGTGATTTCTACATCTTCTGAGATATGGCATTGAAGGCTTTGACGTTGTTTTTGCCATTGTGGCGGTCTTATCGGTGGTTGCTTCTGCTCAGGAAGTGACATCGGCTCCGGCACCATCGCCGGACCAAGGCGGTGCGTTTTCACTACCGGCTTCAGGTGAACGGCGGATTCGCTGGAAATAAAGACGACGGAGTTTGGGGTTGAGCAACTTGATTTTCCGTTAATATATTTCATTGTATTCAATGTCATTTTTTTCATTGTAATTCAATATATCTAGTTGTATTTCATGTATTTCATTGTATTCACTCTCTTTTTTTTTATTGTATTTCAATGTATCCCGCTGTATCTTATATATTTCATTGTATTCACTGTCTCGCTATATGCCATGAATGTATTCATATGTTTTTTTTAATTAATATAATTTATGTATTATATAATTTGTCTGAAGATTGCTATGTTTTAGGGTATTTTTCGATTGAGAATCTTTTTTATAACTGAAAATACAAAATTTGTGTGTTATAATTGAGTTTGTTGAGTTATATTAGAAGTCTATTATGTTAATTGATTCACTTTCTGTTTTAAAAATAGTGTAATCCCTTATTTCACGCCTTGAATACAGTCTATACAATAATTTGTCCAGCTTTAATCCCGCGTTTCACTCCATGAATACAATCGAATACACTCGAATACAACAACTGATTAGCTGGACTTCCCTGATTCACGCCTATTTTTACTACTACATTCATGAATACAATAGCTTAAATACATCTTATAACCACAGAAAATATATCTATAATCTGGAATATAGCAAATGGTATCTATAGATTGCTAATTACTGTCACACCCCTTTTCTACCCCCAAAAGATATATGTGATATTGTGGATTGCGGGTTAAAGGGTTTTTCCAATTAAAGTGACGAATTTGAGTAGGTATTATTTTATTTACAGAGTCGCCACTTGGAATTAATTTTCCGGTGTTCCAAGTCACCATTTATTTGAATCCCTAGTCAAAGGAAGATTTAACTCTTTTATTATTGGTCTGCGAAAAGCAAAGTTCGGGTAAGGAATTTTGTTGACCAGGGAGAAGGTATAAGGCATTCCCCGAGTCCCGTGGTTCTAGCACGATCGCTTTATTGACTTAAACTTGGCTTGAATTAATTTTTAGACAAAACTGTGATTTATATGATTTTTATATTTTACCTATCCGCTTTTATTTCTTGATTATTAGAAAAAAGTTAAAGAAATTTTTGGTAATAAGATGTCATAACCACACTACGCAAGCGAATGCGTGATCGAGACGAAGTTTGTTAATTATATCATGACAGCGCTACGCAAGCGAATCCGCAGTTGTGACAAGGATTAGTAGTACATTATTACTTTAAAAAAAAAATTACTACACTTAAAGAAACACTAAAATATTAAGTATCGCGCTACGCAAGCGAATCCGCGATTTTAGAAAAAGAAATAATTTAAAAATTAATTAAAGCTAGTAGAAATAGTATGAGATTACTAAAATATTAAAAGTTAATATCAAGCTACGCAAGCGAGTTCGTGAATGAAAAAAGTTAAAACGCACCTACTAGTTGCCTAGCGTTTAAATTATTTAAGTGACTAAGTTCTTAATTCAAAATACAATATATTCCTGTGATGTACCAATCCAAGGAAGGGAACGTTGAAATATATTTAATTTCAATTAGTACATTTACTTATCTCAAAGTTATTCAAATAGTCAGAACCCAATTGTTACCCAATTGTTACATTCATCCTTCCTTTCAAGATTAATTCATGATTCTCTTATTAGTTAGTGAGCAAACAAATAGCCAGATAATATTTTCTATGCTTCTGAACATTATACAAACTGGAGAATCACATAACTGAAAATTGTATAAAAATGCAACAATTCTATATTAATCATATTAAAGAAATTTAAAGNCCATTTACTTGGCATTGAAATTGCACTTTTAGCCACCTAACCATTTAATTTTTAGCCCATTTCCCTTAATCTTATCTTATTAAACTACAATCTAATTAACCTAAATACCATCCAATAAAACAAAACCTAATAAAACTCATTAGCTAATAATTGAATTAATTATATGAGATATCAATTTGATTAACTTATCAAATAATTAGTCAATTAAAAGAGCACACACAAAAGGAAAAGTATAGAAAATTATTTTTGGTATTTTTGTGAAAAGAAATCCAATTAAAATGCACAAAAATATCAGAAAAATAACGATTGAAGGGAAATTGACTCTAACAACTTTAGGAGGATTTAAATGGTGCAAAAATTAGGTATTCACAATTACTACTAAAAGATAGTGCTTTATGAAAATTTCCCTTTATTTTCTGTTATACCCCATATTTTCGTATGTGAAAGTACGACATAAGTAAATTGATGAAAGATCGAAAATGAGATATTACATCCCGCATTTTCGTACGTTAAATTTTATCGTAAGTTAATCAACATAAGTTCGGGAATGGGATTATTTTGAGAGTATAAACATTATGCTATTTTAAACACGTGATGAGTAAATTCGTGAAGGAGAAAAGGTAAGCAAATCAAAGGAAATGAATTTCGTCAAAGTTTGACATTTTGGGATAAAATACGGCCCGAGCTAAAATATCCGGTATTTATGGACTAGTACCATACAAGGTACCACATGGCCATAATAGTAAGGTGTATAAGGCATGTTAAAAGTGGATAGTATTTTAAGTAATTTGAGATAATCTTAATTACATGGGTAATTGGTTAATTATTGATTTAATGAGACATTAACCATGTAATTAAGAATTTGTGGATAATTGTAGGTGGGCGACAAAGCCACCCCACGTGGCATCAAGTAAAGGGGGATTGGAGATGACTTGACTTTGGGCAATCCATTAAGATGACACATGAAAAGAGAGGTCTTAATAGCTATCTCTACACTTGTTTTGAAATAATAAAAAATTCATTTTGTAAGTGGGTTCACAAAATTCCAAGCCAAGAATTCTTATCTTGAATGAATTTCAAGACTCCACTTCGTAAGTGGCTTATACAAATACCATCCAAGAACTTTTATCTTGAATGAAATTCAAGAATACACTTTGTAAGTGGCTTATACAGATACAATCCAAGAATTCTTATTTTGAATGAAATTCAAGAACCCACTTCGTTAGTGGGTTATACGGATACAGGCCAAGGACTCTTATCTTGAATGATTACTAAAGTTCATTTGGCAAATGAATTATACAGAATAAAAATCCAAGGACGATAGTCACTCCATATTATAATAGCAACAGGATTTTCGATTCTAAGGGAGTACGGTGTAATCATTCTCAAGAATATCACACAGATACTCTAGGTATGTTAAGGCTATTCCTTCTTTCTTTTGGCATGATCTATATGACACGAACGTTCGAGCAAATACACAATTTTCATAAATGACTCTATTCATAGGAATATTAGGGGTGTATATATTCTTGATTTCTCCATGCGGATTATTATTATATCTTCTGTTCATGGGTCTCAGAAAAATACGTATTGATAAAGTTTATCCGAAAGGCATATGGATTTTTATGGCATTCCGAGAAAATCTTATTAATGTATTTCTCATAAATTCCATGCATTTATACATGTATATTGACCCATGACCAGATGGCGTTATATACGCGTATATATGTATATTATATTTATATGGGATATGAAAAAGGTTACGGCGTTATATACGCACCACCACCTGATCAACTGGTATACATTTATAATTTTGCCCACAGTAGCCGAGGTGATATGATGGGATGCCCATAAAGGCATGATGATGTTATGAAACATATATCTATGCACGACATGGCATTCATACGCATATGCATGACACTATAACTATTTCATAAATTACAGAGTTATCCAGACTTACAAGTTGAGTCATTTACTCTATATTTCTTCCATGTCTACTATATACTTATTTATGTGCCTAACATACTCATTACATTATTCGTACTGACGTCCCTTTTGCTTGGGGACACTGCGTTTCATGCCCGCAGATCTCGATAGACAAGTCGAGAGCCCTCCAAGTAGGCTATCAGCTCAACGGAAGAAGTTGGTGCGCTCCATTTGCTTTGGAGTTCCTTGTTTGGTTAGTATGATTTAGACGTGTATTGTTCATTATGGCGAAACTCTGTCCCGGCCTTTACGAAAATTATGTATTCTTAGAGGCTTGTAGACAGATGTCGTGTACGTAAAAGATTGTATGGCCTTGTCGTCCTATGTTCAGTATACGACTGCTTATTTTAGTTTTATACATGTATGTCTTATGTATAAGTTGGTATCACATGTTGTATTCTACTTATCTTACGGAAGCCTTCCGACTCAATTATCTATGATAGTATGACATGAAAAGATACGTTATGTTGGTACTCGGTTGAGGAAGGTATCGGGTGCCCGTCGTGGCCCATCGGTTTGGGTCGTGACAAAAGTGGAATTAGAGCAGTTCTATCCTAGGGAATCTACAAGTCGTGTCTAGTAGAGTCTTGTTTATGGGTGTGTCGTGCACCACACTTATAAGCAGGAGGCTACAGGGCATTTAAGACTGTCACTCTTTCTTCTTACTCTAGATCGTGTGGTAGATCTCACTTGTAAGAATTCAGATTCCTAAATTTTGTTATATTCCTAATACAATGATACTTATATCTAGAAAGCGTTTGGTAGGGGATTGAATATGGATGTGGAGGAATTGAGTCAGAAGGACTCGATTTTGCATCATTCTTTTGATGAGTAAATATAAGGTCTCTAGCAGAACATGTGGATACTAAGACATGTAAGCCTCTTGATAAGGAACCTTAAGGAAAGAATATTTATCCATCTTTATGGTGAAATACAATGAGAGATTCAGAAGATAAATACAAGTTTCAAGAAGTAAAAGAAGCAAGATGAAGAAGGGTACGAGGTACCGAATTAATAAAGATTATCATTATTTACCATTCAGGAAGGGAGATATAAGCATTTTGAGTTATCTTCAACAGTGACAGATGTATGTACAATCGGCCACACTGATCTCAGTTATGCCTTATGGGAGCTAACAGACATAGTTTAAGAGAAGGACGAGTTATCAGGATCCTGCTGGGGATAGAGTAACCCAAAATAGTGGATGGATTGCAAGAGTTAGTTGACATTTCTGAAGGATAGTGCAAATGTGATGACAGATCCCCCTATGAGACACCTCGATGGTGCCCCCAAAAATAGTACAACTAGATATGAGTACTACAAAGATAAGCACTTGAAGCCTGGAAGGGATAAATATTACCTTAGTTTGTCTCCCATCCCTGATAGAAAGAGAATGTTAGGCAATTTGAGGAGCCACTGGATGGAGAAAGAGGGGCTAAAAGCAAAAGAATATTTTGTTTGAGTTTTTAGAATAAAGTGATAGACATAAATATTAGCAGGAAAATAAGAAGAGAGCTAATGAAGCAGTATAAGTAAAATGTGGTACATGGATGACAACGGTACATAAAAAAAATGACAGTATTACAGAGTCTATAGTCAAGTGAAGGGAAAAAGGAGAGGTGACAGGCCTTGAGACAACAAAAGAGTATAGGCCATAAAGTCATATCCTCACTTCGAAAAAATAAGTTCGTGACTCCAACGCAACTAGCGGAAGGAAAAGTTAGACCCCAGAACATTAGAAATCAGTATGGGCTGGTAAACAAGATAAACTAAATATGAATAAGGGACGGAGTGATTTGATAATAGTCAGCATCATGAGAATTTCATATTTGCGTTCTGGCGATAATAGAATGGACAAAAGAAGACGATTCATGAGAAATTCAGAGAATGGTCATTCAGGAAAAGCCTAGTTATAGCTAGGCAAAAGGTACTTGAGATATATTCAGATAAGAGTTAGGGTATTTAAAGGTACCGTATGAATGTTACGGAATAAGAGAGAGTGCCACTAGGAAGATAGTCAAAATATTAGCTCAAAAGCAATCCTACAAGCACAAGGGCGTGGAGATAAGTAACTACGAATAATTATAGGCAAGGAAGGACATCAAAAGGTCCGTAGTAAGCTCACAACTTTACAAGAGTCAGAGGGTCCTCCCTAAATACTACAATGAAATACTAGCTGAGAAATTAAGGAATAAGGCTTCAACCTAAGCTCAGTGACCTAAGGAGGAAATGGTCTTATAACAACACTCTCACAATAACATTGTATGCACTCCATAAGAAAATGGCACCTACCATGGATAATGAACGGAAAGTAAAATCAAAAGTGATATTCAAGATCATATGAGTTGTATGGAATTCCAATATGCATTGGCACTAAGATAATCTAAGTATGCACGAAAAAGGGGGCAGAAAGACCAGGAAAAGTAATTGCTTACGTTTGAAGAAAGTTGAGATGGAACAAAAAAAAATTGATCAATGATCCCGAGTTAGTTAAATTATGGATGCACTTAAGAGTTCGGAGTATAAGACATGCAACATATATGTTTACAATCATACAGTCGTAGAAGACTCCGGTATAAGTAAAAAGAAAGAATTGAGTCCAGGTTATAGACAAAGGATTGAATTGTTAGAAGATTATATCGTGAATATTCCATAGAATTCATGGAGGGATAATGTAATACCATAAGCCGCAGATCAGAAGATGGATTAAGCCTATATAAAGGCTGAGCAGAAGGAAGAGGAAACTAAAGCGTTACATCAACGAAGTAAATCAAGAGTCTGATTATTGCACCCACAAAATTATAGAAATCGTGATTGAGAATATTGCAGGATTACTCTTAATATCAAAGGTACAAGAAAGATAGTATAACAACCATATTCTATAACGACTCTACGATAAAGCCAGTTAGAAAAATACCAGCCTCATAAGAATTCAGTATGGAGCTCTCACCAGATTGTATAGGCACCAGAGGTGCGAGTATTATAATAGAGCTTCAAATGGTGGACGTGATTTATACCTGTGTAGGATGGAGGTTATGAAAGAGAAATAGAAGAATGTGAGGTGATATTTTAAAGTAAGTACGGTAAAGGTGAACAATGTACGAAATACTCAAGTATGGAAGGATGAGAATGGTCCATACTTCAGGTAAAAGACTAGAAGCGCTAGGATTCAGTATCCAGGAATGATAGCAGCGTCATCAGTGGCATACCTTCCAGCCTATGATTTCTAAGTACCGAAAGGTCTAATCAGAGAGTAAAAGTAGAGTTAGAGACGATGCGATGACTCGCTTGATGTTCCATAAAAGCATATGGGAATCGATCGCAATATAGAGTATGATTGAACAACAAGGTTATAGAAACACAAGAGTAAGGATAAGATGAAGGCAATTGAGGAGGTGATAAGAATGGATAAGTCCTCGGGATTAAGCACATGAGAACAAGAGAGCTGATGATTTGTCTAATTTACATAAAGCTCAGTATAGCCTGAATAAACTCAAATGAGTCTAAGACTAATAGCATTTAGAAGAGATGGAATGATGCCATGGTGGTAGAATAAGGGTGTAATTGTGATAAATAAAGGATGACGTTTGAGCCTTCGATTGAGTAATGAGTTTATGAATTGTACATGATTAAAATACCCACGTAAAGCGAATCACATTGGGATGACTATGATATGAAATAGGGTTATGGAAGTACAGTATCGTCCCAGGTGGATCGGGAAAATCACTTCAAATGCTCCACGATGCAACGTAAGCCCTAGTAGTAATATATTACATAAGAAGTTAGAAATTATCAGTGGTAGATTATAGATCTATATTAAGGTGAATCAACAATGGATGGACAAAAGTCACAAATTACGAGGTAAGATTAGGTCGTCATTCTTAAGATGAACAGTAATGAGGGAGAATTCAAGGACTTAGACCTATACATATAGGATGGGCAACGAGAATAAGTTGAGATTCGGTAGCAGACCTCAACAATGATGACTTGAGATAAGAGTTATGGTATAGTACGACCTACCTAGATGCAGTAAAGTCATATGGATGAATAACCAGGTCTATGAATGAGGTATAACAATATTCGTAAGTTCGAAAAAGTACCGAGCGAAGAACTTCAGTATACTTATAGATTCTCAGAGGGACATCTTATTAAGCTCTGTATATGTTTGCTTAGTGAGGCTTAGAGGTTGGCTAAAAGCTGGAGGAAAAAGAAGAGAAGAGTCGCGTAGGCACATTTATAAGGTCAGAGTCATATTGGTTGCATGATAGAAGGTAACAACAATTACAACATTCGAAGGATTCTGACCACGAGTCGTGGCGTGAGAAAGAGGACAAAAAGGGGAATGCCCTGACCTTTGGAATTCATTCACAGAACAGTTACCTAGATGGCATGAAGAGTACTAAAGTATTCGGAAGACATAAGCTATGAAAATGATAAGTGCACCAGTTAACATTCGAGGATGAATGTTCCAAAGGGAGGATTAATGTTATACCCCATGTTTTCGTACGTGAAAGTACGCCATAAGTAAATTGATGAAACCTAGGAAATGAGATATTACATCCTGCATTTTCGTACGTTAAAGTTTTATCGTAAGTTAATCAACATAAGTTCGGGAATGAGATTATTTTGAGAGTATAAGCATTATGCTATTTTAAAAACGTGATGAGTAAATTCGTGAAGGAGAAAAGGTAAGCAAATCAAAGGAAATAAATTTCGTCAAAGTTTGACATTTTGGGATAAAATACGGCCCGAGCTAAATTATCCGGTATTTATGGACTAGTACCATACAAGGTACCACATGGCCATGATAGTAAGGTGTGTAAGGCATGTTAAAAATGGATAGTATTTCAAGTAATTTGAGATAATTCTTAATTACATGGGTAATTGGTTAATTATTGATTTAATGGGATATTGACCATGTAATTAAGAATTTGTGGATAATTATAGGTGGGGACAAAGCCCCTACACGTGGCATCAAGTAAATAGGGATTGGAGATGACTTTACTTTGGACAATCCATTAAGATGACACATGGAAAGAGAGGTCTTACTAGCTATCCCTACACTTGTCTTGAAATAATAAAAAATTCATTTGGTAAGTGGGTTCACAAAATTTCAAGCCAAGAATTCTTATCTTGAATGAATTTCAAGACTCCACTTCATAAGTTTCTTATACAAATACCATCCAAGAACTTTTATCTTGAATGAAATTCAAGAATCCACTTTGTAAGTGGCTTATACAGATACAATCCAAGAATTCTTATTTTGAATGAAATTCAAGAACCCACTCTGTAAGTGGGTTATACAGATACATGCCAAGGACTCTTATCTTGAATGATTACTAAAGTTCATTTGGCAAATGAATTATACATAATACAAATCCAAGGACGATAGTCACTCCATATTATAATAGCAACGGGATTTTCGATTCTAAGGGAGTACGGTGTAATCCTTCTCAAGAATATCACACGGATACTCTAGGTATGTTAAGGCTATCCTTTCTTTCTTTTGGCATGATCTATATGACACGAATGTTCGAGCAGATACACAATTTCCATAAATAACTCTATTAATAGAAATATTAGAGGTGTCTATATTCTTGATTTCCCCATGCAGTTATTATTATATCTTTTGTTCATGGGTCTCCGAAAATTACGTATTGATAAAGTTTATCCGAAAGGCATATGGATTTTTATGGCATTCCGAGAAAATCTTATTAACATATTTCTCATGCATTTATACATGTACATTAACCCATGACCAAATGGCGTTATATACATGTATATATGTATATTATATTTATATTTGCACCACCACCTGATCAACTGGTATACATTTATAATTTTGCCCACAGTGGCCGAGATGATATGATGGGATGCCCATAGAGACCTGATGATGTTATGAAACATATATCTATGCACGACATGGAATTCATACTCATATGCATGACACTATAACTATTTCATAAAGTACAGAGTTATCCAGACTTACAAGTTGAGTCATTTACTCTATAATTCTTCCATGTCTACTATATACTTATTTATGTGCCTTACATACTCAGTACATTATTCATACTGACGTCCCTTTTGCCTAGGGACACTCTGTTTCATGCCTGCAGGTCCCGATAGACAAGTCGAGAGCCCTCCAAGTAGGTTGTCAGCTTAGTGGAAGATGTTGGTGCGCTCTATTTGCTTCGAAGTTGCTTGTTTGGTTAGTTGATTTAGACGTGTATTGTTCGTTATGGCGGAACTTTGTGCCGACCTTTATGAAAATTATGTATTCTTAGAGGCTTGTAGACAGATGTCGTGTACGTAAAAGATTGTATGGCCTTGTCTGCCTATGTTCAGTATACGAGTGGTTATTTTAGTTTTATACCCGTATGTTTTATGTATAAGTTGGTATCACATGTTGTATTCTACTTATCTTACGGAAGCCTTCTGGCTCAGTTGTCTATGATAGTATGACATGAAAAGATACGTTATGTTGGTACTCGATTGAGGAAGGTACCGGGTACCCGTCTCAGCCCATCGATTTGGGTCGTGTCAAAAGTGGTATTAGAGTAGTTCTCTCATAGGGAGTCTACAAGCCGTGTCTAGTAGAGTCTTGTTTATGGGTGTGTCGTGCACCACATTTATAAGCAAGAGGCTACAGGGCATTTAGGACTGTCACTCTTTCTTCTTACTCTAGATCGTGGGGTAGATCTCTCTTGTAAGAATTCAGATTCCTAAATTCTGTTATATTCCTAATACAATGATACTTATATCTTGAAAGACGGTTGGTAGGGGATTGAATATGGATGTGGAAGAATTGAGTCAGAGGGACTCGATTTTGAATTATTCTTATGATGAGTAAATATAAGGTCTCCAGCAGAACGTGTAGATACTAAGACGTGTAAGCCTCTTGATAAGGAACCTTAAGGCAAGAATATTTATCCATCTTTATGGTGAAAGACAATGAGAGATTCAGAAGATAAATACAAGTTTCAAGAAGTAAAAGAAGCGAGATGAAGAAGGGTACAAGGTACCTAATTAATAAAGATTATCATTATTTACCATTCAGGAAGGGAGATATAAGCATTTTGAGTTACCTTCAACAGTGACAGATGTATGTACAATCGGCCACACCGATCTCAGTTATGCCTTATGGGAGCTAATAGACATAGTTTAAGAGAAGGATGAGTTATCAGGATCCTGCTGGGGATAGAGTAACCCAAAATAGTGGATGGATTGCTAGAGTTAGTTGACATTTCCGAAGGATAGTGCAAATGTGGTGATGGATCTCCTTGTGAGACACCTCGATGGTGCCCCCAAAAACAGTACAACTAGATATGAGTACTACAAAGATAAGCACTTGAAGCCTGGAAGGGATAAATATTACCTTAGTGTGTCTCCCATCCCTGGTAGAAAGAGAATGTTAAGAAATTTGAGGAGCCAGTGGATGGAGAAAGAAGGGCTAAAAGAAAAAAAATGTTTTGTTCAAGTTTTTAGAAAAAAGTGATAGACATAAATATTAGCAGGAAAATAAGAAGAGAGTTAATGAAGCAGTATAAGTAAAATGTGGTACATGGATGACAACGGTAGATAAAAAAAAATAGTATTACAGAGTCTATAGTCAAGTGAAGGGAAAAATGAGAGGTGATAGGCCTTGAGACAACAAAAGAGTATAGGCCATAAAGTCATATCCTCACTTCGAAAAAATAAGTTCGTGACTCCAACGCAACTACCAGAAGGAAAAGTTAGATCCCAGAACAATAGAAATCAGTATGGGCTGGTGAACAAGATAAACTAAACATGAATTAGGGACTGAGTGATTTAATAATAGTCAGCATCATGAGAATTTCATATTTGCGTTCTGGCGATAATAGAATGGACAACAGAAGATAATTCATGAGAAATTCAGAGAATGATCATTCAGGAAGAACCTAGTTATAGCTAGGCGAAAGGTACTTGAGATATATTCAGATAATAGAGCTTCAAATGGTGGACGTGATTTATACCTGTGTGGGAGGGAGGTTATGAAAGAGAAATAGAAGAATAGGTGAACAATGTACGAAATACTCAAGTGAAGGATGAGAATGGTCCATACTTCAGGTAAAAGACTAGAAGCGCTAGAATTCAGTATCCAGGAATGATAGCAGCGTTATTAGTGGCATACCTTCCAGCCTATAGTTTCTAAGTACCGAAAGGTCTAATCAGAGAGTAAAGAAGAGTTAGAAATGATGCGATGTCTCGCTTGATATTCAATAAAAGCATAAGGGAACTGATCGCAAGATAGAGTATGATTGAACGATAAGGTTTTAGAAACACAAGAGTAAGGATAAGAAGAAGGCAAGTGAGGAGGTGACAAGAATGGATAAGTCTTCGGGATTAAGCATATGAGAACAAGAGAGCTGATGATTTCTCTAGTTTATAGAAAGATCAGTATAGCCTGAATAAACTCAAAAGAGTCTAAGACTAATAGCATTTAAAAGAGATGGAATGATGCCCTGTTGGTAGAATAAGGGTGTAATTGTGATAAATAAAGGATGACGTTTGGGCCTTCGATTGAGTAATGATTTTATGAATTGTACATGATTAAAATACCCACGTAAAGCGAATCAAATTGGGATGACTAGGATATGAAATAGGGTTATGGAAGTACAATATCGCCCTAGGTGGATCGGGAAAATCACTTCAAATGCTCCATGATGCAACGTAAGCCCTAGTGGTAATATATTACATAAGAAGTTTCAAATTATCAGTGGTATATGATAGATCAATAGTAAGGTGAATCAAAAATGGATGGACAAAAGTCACAAAGTATGAGGTGAGACTAGGTTGTCATTCTTAAGATGAACAATAATGAGGGAGTATTCAAGAACTTAGACTTATACATATAGGAGGGGCAACCAGAGTAAGCTGAGATTCTGTAGCAGACCTCAGCAATTATAACTTGAGGTAAGAATTATGATATAGTATGACTTACCTAGATGTAGTAAAGTCATACAGATGAATAACCAGGTCTATGAAATGAGGTATAACAATATTCGTAAGTTTGACAAATTACCGAGCGAAGAACTTCAATATACTAATAGATTCCCAAAGGGACATCTTATTAAGCTCTATATATGTTTGCCTAGTGAGGCTTAGAGGTCTGCTAAAAGCTGGAGGAAAAAGGAGAGAAGAGTCGTGTAGGCGCATTTATAAGGTCAGAGTCATACTGGCTGCATGATAGAAGGTAACAACAGTTACAACATTGGAAGGATGCTGATCACGAGTCGTGGTGTGAGAAAGAGGACAAAAAGGGGAATGCCCTGGCCTTTGGAATTCATTCACAGAACAGTTACCTAGATGGCAAGAGGAGTACTAAAGTATTCGGAAGACATAAGTTAAGAAAATGATAATTGCATCAGTCAACATTCGAGGACGAATGTTCCAAAGGGGGAGA
>ML380515.1:129439-142517 GCA_005239525.1 Nicotiana knightiana | reverse complement strand
GGGGGGGGGGGAGGAGAACGAACGGGAATAACTGCTAGTATTTTTATTTATTAATTTTAATTTGTTTTTAAAAATAAAAATCATCAACTCACGCACCTAATGTCTGTGTAAATCACTCATTTTGTCCACTTCAGTCATATCAATGCCACATAAGCTCGGTCAGCGGTCAGAAGGGTTTTAAAGTCTTGTTTTGATTACGTTGAGGTATCTGATGAAACTTTATGGAGTGTAAGGACCGGAATGACAATACGAAACTGGTACAAGTGTCTCCCAGGCTATTCTGCCTTTATTTTTTTCTTTATCTTTTTTTTTTTCAACTGTAATTTCACCAACAGTTATTCGTTGATGACATAGTCTTGATTGATGAGACGCGAGACACTGTTAACGAGAGGTTGGAGGTCTGGCGGCAGACTCTCGAGTCTAAGGGTTTCAAGTTGAGCAAAACTAAGATAGAGTAACTGGAGTGCAAGTTCAGCGCCAAGTCGAGGGAAGTAGACATGGACGTGAGGCTTGGATCACAGGTCATCCCCAAGAGAGGTAGTTTCAAGTACCTTGGATCGGTTATATAAGGAGATGACGAGATCGACAAGGACGTCACTCACCGTATTGGGGGTGTGTGGATGAAATGGAGGCTAGCATCTGGAGTCTTGTGTGACAAGAAAATTCTACCAATACTCAAAGGTAAGCTTTAAAGAGCGGTGGTTAGACCGTCCATATTGTATGGAGCAGAGTGTTGGCCGGTTAAGAACTCTCATGTCCAGAAGATGAAGGTAGCAGAAATGAGGATATTGAGGTGGATGCGCAGCACACTATGATGGATAAGATTAGGAATGAAGATATTCGAGAAAGGTGGGCGTGGCCCTTGTGGACAAGATGCGGTAGGTGAGGCTCGGATAGTTCGAGCACGTGTAGAAGAGAAGCCTTGATGCTCCGGTGAGGAGGTGTGAGTGGTTGGCTTTAGTAGGTACGAGAAGAGGTAAAGGACGACTATTGGGGAGAGGTGATCAGGCAGGACATGGCACGGTTGCAGATTTTCGAGGACATGGCCCTTGGTAGAAAGGTCTGGAGGTCGAGCATTAGGGTTGTAGGTTAGGGGGTAGTCGAGCTTCTCTTTCTTCGTGCCGGGGGTGAAGCGAGTTTGATAAGGTTGATCTTAGACGGATTGTGGTTAATGTAGAGTCCACACTATCTGTATTGTTTTCATAGCTCCGGACCTTTCTTGCTGGCTATTGTTATTGCATGTCATCGATTTTATGGTTTTTATGATGCTGTTAATATTTCTATGGTTTATGTTGACGATACTGATGAATTGCCTCTTCTTGTTTTATTTTCATCTTCCTAAGTCGAGGGTCTACCGAAAATAGTCTGCCTGTCCTATCGGGATACAGGTAAGGTTTGCGTACATACGACCCTCCTCAGACCCCACTTTGTGAGATTTATTGGGTCGTTGTTGTTGTTTAAAGTTTTTTACAATAAAATTTATATATTTAGAAACAATGTATAAAGCATCATAAGTCATAATAATTCATATTTCATAATACTTATAAAATTTAAAAAGTTATCAAAAATGAACTTCGTAGACTCCCCCAAATAGTAATGTAAACACATAAATTGAACAGAAAGAGTAATATAGACACATAATAATAATGCCCCAATTCAAGTAAGTTAATATTAAATATATACATTAGCACTGTCTGCGCGCTTTATTTAGATCCATTCACTCTAATATTGAAAAAGTTAATTCTAGCGCAACAAGTTCTTTATATATTTTCTAGTCAAATATAACTAATAAACATTACAAAAATATCAATACTCTTAAGTCATTACCCTGATGTCATTTGTGCAAGCACCTCTAAATTTCAAGAAATTCATTTATATTCTAATGATGGTTTAACGGGTTATACATTTCACACTCCCATCTTAATAATGTAATTCTTTTTTTACCCACCGATTTTAAGAGCCTGTTTGGACATAAATTTTTTTTTTCTTTTTTCAATTTTTTTTCGAAATCAATATTTGTTCAAAAATTTCAACTTTCACTTGAATATGCATTTTGGAAATTTTCAAAAATTTTAAAAACTCCAAAAATCTCTTTTTCAAAATTTTCACTCATAAAACTTCAAAAATAACCCAAAATTATATTCATGTCCAAGCACAACTCTACATTTCAAATACCATTTTCATTTGAATAGTATACCCCTAAATTTCTTTATTGTGCAACAATATTTCCCAATAAAGAAATATCTCAATAAGTTATTTTATTCCTAAGATTATATTTGACTAAGAAAATATTCCATGAGAACAAATTAATCACCTGCCAGAGTAAGACTAAGACATTATGGGTGTTGTTTGGTACAACGGAAAATATTTTTTATGAAAAATATTTTATTGAAAAATAAGTAATAATCTTATTCGTTTTTTAATGTTTGGTATGCAAATTAAGGAAAATAATTTCTCAAGAGTATTCACAAAAAAATTAGATATAATAAACATGAAGCTATAAACTTTCGAACCAAAACTTCCGAACCCACAAATTTCATAAGTTTCCGAACCGCTAAACTTTCGAAACCACAAAATTTCAAACCCGTAAACTTTATAATTTTTAAACTCGTAAACTTCCAAACACATAAATCTCCGAACTCATAACTTTTGAACTTGTAAAATTTTGAACCTTTAAATTGAAAAAAAAAAAGAATTAGAACTGAGAAAAAATATTTTTTGTGTGGGGTGGGGAAGGGAGCAGTGAGGGTGGGGGTGGAGAAAAACGAAAAAACAGAAATTTGAAATCGTAAAAAAAAGAAAAGGGTGGCAGGGTGGGTGGTAAAAGAAAAACTGAAATATGAAATATTTTTCTTTTGGAAAGAGGGGTGGGTTGGGTTGGTGAAAGTGGGAAAGGTTGAGAAGGAGTTTTGGAAAATATTTTCTTTTCTCTTGATAAGGAAAACATTTTTGGAGAAAAATGAATTCATAAAAAAAATATTTTTCAAAACATTTAAGCCAATCAAACATGAGAAAATTAGAAAATATTTTTCGAAAAATATTTTTCCCCGTATCAAACACACCGTAAATCGACATAAAAATGCTACATAAATATTTTCTTATCGTCAATTAAAGTCGTAGGATCTTATAGTTAGAATTGGAGCCTCATGTAATTTGTGTTGGGCCTCCTATCCATCCGACCCGATTTGATCCGTTTGCCCGTTTCGAGGTTTATGGGTTTTCTTGTACAACACTCTATTTTCTACCAAAAACCCCTGCAATCCTCCCTCTTCTTCCATTCTTCGTACAAAAAACCCTAAAACTTTGTAAAAAATGGGTAGCAGTCAAGCAGTACTATCACTTCTGAGAAACGTAGCAGGAGCCGCATTCGGAATCGGCGTCGGCGCAACGGCTCTCAGCTCCTCTCTGTACACCGTTGACGGCGGCCAACGCGCCGTACTTTTCGACCGATTCCGAGGAGTCATCGACGAAACAGTGGGTGAAGGAACTCATTTTTTGATCCCATGGCTCCAAAAACCTTTCATCTTCGATATTCGCACGAAGCCTCATACATTCTCCTCCTTCTCCGGTACAAAAGATCTCCAGATGGTCCATCTTACCCTCCGTGTTCTCTCTCGCCCTCAAGTTTCTCGTCTTCCTGAAATTTTCAAAACTCTAGGTCTCGAGGTTTGTGTATTTTACATATTTTTTAGTATATATAAGCCTTTAATACATATTATTGTATGCAGGATTTAAGTTATGTGCACTGAAGTTTTTTCGACACTATATGTGAATTTTTAGCTTTTGATAGCAAAAATTAGTCACGTACATTTTAAGTAATCTGATTGTGTAATAATTTTTATACTGCCTGTTCATTAAACTTAGGCTCATGTAGGTTTATGTTACTTAATCTGACAGTATAAGGTTTCCGTTTGACACTATCGGTGAATTGTTAACTTGTCATAGTATAGTAGTTACTGTTATCATTAGATTATTACTAATTAGTGTTTTTCAAAAGATTTTCCAGTAATTACTCATTCATGATCTGAATGTGTATTTACATATTTTTGTATATAAGCATTTCTGCATATTATTGTACTATTTACTAGGATTTAAATTATGTATACTGACATTGTGAAGATTTATAGCTTGGACTTTTAACCTGTGATAATAGATTAGTTACCAATTTTATCAGATTATCAATTAAAGATATTTGAGATATTTGCCTGAAATTATCTATTAAGTGATCCAACTCACGTACAGGGATTTTTTGACACTATGAGTGAATTTTTAAACATGTGATAGCAGATTAGTTCTAATTTTTGTCGGACTACCAACGAATGATTTTCAAGAGATTTGCCTGTAACTGCCTATTAAGTGAAATGACTGTAATATCTTTGATAGTGTTATCGTGGTAAAGCTTGAACTCATGTATCTAAGTATAATGTATATGATTGTATATAAGGATATTTTGATGAGGTAATTGTATATAAAGGATTTTGTATATTATTGTATATAAAGGTTTTGTCTCTAATATACAACTTTTGTATTTCATATGTAAGTGTTTATAAGAGCTTTGTATAGAATATATAAGATTTATATTTTCCGTATTTGTATGTTTGACTTTTTTATTTTATAGTTACTAGTATATAATTGTATATACGAATTGTGTGTATAGTATGTAAGATTTTTTGTTTTCATTTTATTATTACAGTATGATGAGAAGGTCCTTCCTTCCATCGGCAATGAAGTTCTCAAAGCTGTCGTCGCACAATTCAACGCGGATCAGCTTCTCACAGAGCGCCCACAGGTGTCTGCATTGGTTCGTGAGAGTTTGATTCGTCGTGCAAAGGATTTCAACATTGAGCTTGATGATGTGGCGATAACCCATTTATCATATGGTGCTGAATTTTCTAAAGCTGTGGAGCAGAAGCAGGTCGCCCAGCAGGAGGCAGAGCGGTCCAAGTTTGTTGTGATGAAGGCGGAACAAGAACGAAGGGCAGCTATTATTAGGGCTGAAGGAGAGAGTGAGTCTGCTAAGTTGATTTCTGATGCAACTGCAGCTGCTGGAATGGGTTTGATTGAGCTGAGGAGGATTGAGGCTTCGAGGGAGGTTGCTTCGACCTTAGCTAAGACTCCCAATGTGGCTTACTTGCCCAAACAGAACATGCTACTGGGACTGAATGCAGCACGTTGATTAGGTAATTAGGTTTACTATCTGTCTTTCACTCCCAGTTTTCATATACATGGTTCTCTGAGGTTGAATATTGTGAAGTTGATATGATACAATTTAATTGCTTCAGTAGTTATCGCACAAATCTGTGCCGAACAGAGGTGGGAATCAAGAGCCAAAAAGTTCAAACTGGCAAATATCTGCCTTTTGTTTTCACCATTTCAGAAGGAATCTCGATAAACGCTTTTGATTTCAAAGTATGGAGTGTTAAATCTTTGAACCAATCCATCAATATCTTCTGATATACAAAGTCTGCCTGTAGTTACATCTGTAAATGCTATCCGATGAAGCTGACTTTATGAAGAAGTATAACTGCCATTCATATAGATTTTTTTAGGTTAATTAGCCAGATAGAATAAGCACAAAAAATGGAGATTAGTTCATATGTTTTAATTATTGTAGCCAGAGCAATAACGAAGGATGATAGGGGAATAGAAAATGAATAACACAGTGACAGAACATTGTATATGGTCTTCTTGTTTTGTCTTATTAGTTTAGCTTTTCAGAGATTTTTTAAAGGTGACTGCCTCATCAATCAATTAAAACCTAGTCAATCTGGTGCCAGTTGTCCATAGTTTTTTTGGTTTTACTTTACTATGACCTACAAAATGGCTAAGTGGGAGAATAGCTCTTAGTTTTAGCTTTAGACGGGTATCTGAAGGGAAAGGAAGAATTGATAGTTAATGGGAACAGAATCTTTTGTATGCCAGCAAATTCCTGTAAGCTAAAAAAATGTTCATTCCATAATATCTGGTGGATTTGCACTTAGGGAGGATACTTGGTGAGTTTTACTTCCCGTCTTGCTTCACGAGCAACCTTAAGATTGTAACAGCTTGATCGTATTATCAATTCTCTCAGAAGAGATTGTGTCTTCACTTTGCTTCTATCTCTTAGACATTCATCCAGATAAAACTCTTTTTGCAGTCCTTTTAAGTGCAGTGATGCATTTTGTGGAACTCATAAGGCAATAAAAATTAAGATTTTGTGTAGGAAATCAATATAATTTTTTTCTGCATTCTGATAGATGAATGTATGAGGGGGTCTCAATTGAGCCTATGCCATTTTAGGAACCATTATATTACTTGGTTTTGTTTTAAGAATGAAGAACTAGAGAATGACCTTTATGGTGATCTGTTCTGCTGAATGACTCTGTAAGTTTTGTGATCTTTTCTATGGAATTAATCTCTGTGTAACATTTCTGTTCAGGGGTGGTATCACATTGGTGCTCTTTTGGATTTTATGTATTTCTGCTGGAGAAAATTTACTTGCTTTAGGACATGACGGTACCTTCATGGAAGAGAGTCTATTTGGATCACTCTATTAGGATTAAGCCTGTAAAGTACACGTCACACACTGCCCCCCCCCCCTCTCCCTCAAACCCTCTATCAGTTGAACATGGTTTGCTTAAGGAAACATATTATCACTACTCATGCGTGGCTTTCAAGTAATGTTGCAAATCTATTAGAGTAGTATACAATTTGCCATTCATCGCCTTTTTTTTGGTTGACAAGGTAAGTACAGTTTGCATTTCAATGCTTGAGATTTTAGAATTTTATGGCCCTGACAGAAGAACACAACCAGTGTATTTGTAGGGGACCAAGAACTTAAAGGTTACATACTTGGGGAAAAAGTCTCGGTGTGACCAGGTCTTCATTTGATAAATGATCTCTCTATGTGCTGAGTGAACTATACTGAATTATGCAGTCGCATTATAGGGGCAGATACGGAAATTTGAAAAATGTACCTTCAGTTTTTTCTTAATTATTCCTCCCAATTAACAGACCATTGAAAATACAGTTTGAATTTTGATGTATGATAAAAATTTCAACATTATTTAGAATTTCGTATGCATACAGTTAGGTACAACTCTGTGATTTTGACCAGTAAATTTTTTGGTGTATAGAACCCAATCCTCTTCTAGCTTGTACCTCCTAGATAAGGAAAGCTTCCTTTTCTAGCTTGTAGCAACTAGGTTGAAATAGTTTTGCATCATTGACTATGTTAACGATTTGGATTTTGGGGTACACGAATTGAGGCTAGTACAGAAACTATTGATCTATGGACTACAATCATGTATCCAGTTCAGAGTTCAGACATACAAATATAGAATTTATGGTTGCAAATAAATAAATAAATATAATTCAAGCTGCTGATCATCGTAGCTCAACATGTATAAACAAATCTAATAAATAAAGCCATATAGTATCTGTCAAAGATAAAAGAATTCAGAGCGATGGATGCTCAAGAATAACTCAACGATGTCTTCCCCTTATTGTGAGGGTTTAATGTGTCTCGAGTTGACAACGCAAGGAAGTGTGTTTATCTTTACAGGTTAGTTCAGTTCATAGTTTTTTTTTCTTTTTGATAATAACGGAATATTATATATATAAATACTAGAAATAGTTTGTCCTATTACACGACGTTGAAAATTTGCCACGCGTTTGTGGCTCATCACCAGCTATGTTCTGGTTACCCAGGCATCTAAGGCTATTATAAACCATAATACTTAAAGTTTTAACACAAAAACAACTACCATTTTTGTCCATTGACACTTGTTTCAACACAAAAAAGGGTGGACTTGAATAGATCTTAGGGTTATCATCTTTATACTGCTTGTATTGCTTCTTCATTGCATCCTTTGCCAATAAGTGTGCCAGTTGATTGCCTTCGCGGAAATTATGACGACGAAGGAGGTACTTTTGCTGGAGCATCAACAGTGTTAGACAAAACAGCATTGTTTTCTTTTAACACTTTGATTGCATCTGAGAAGTCTGTTTCTATTTCGAGAGGAAATAGATTAAAAGCTGTTGCGGTTTTGAGTCCTTCATGAATTGCTTGTGATTCAGCATACGGGGTGAAATGGCTTTGTTCAATTTTTGGTAATCCATTATCCATGATCCTTCGCGGTTTTTGAATACACCCCCCCATGCCTGAGATGTTTCCATTGGTTTTGAAGGCTCCATCCGAGTTTAGTTTGTACCAACCTTTTTGGGGTGCATGCCATGTTATGCTTATGTTCATTTTCTTCTGGGTTGTGGATACCTAGTATTTAGGAGATTGTATTCCATTGCGTTGTTCATTATTGTTTTTAGGGGTGGAGGAGACTGCGTATTGTGGATGTTATTGTTGTTTCTATTTAGCCAGATTCCCCAAAGCAGGAAAGGAGGAAGATCATACCAAGTAAGGTTGAACCGGTGGACGTCTTTGTAATATCCTTAAGATTAAGGAGCCAGTGGTTGATAGGGTTGAACTCTAGTGTATTGACTCCCAAAGATTCCCAAAGATTTTAAGTGTTAGGGCGGTCAATGAAAATGTGATTGATAGTTTCTTCCTTATTACGACATATGGTGCAAATGGGGTCGATATTTACTCCGATTTTGTTAAGATATGATTGACATGACAGTCTATTGTGCAGGCATTGCCACAGTAGATATTTGATCTTGTTGGGGATATTGGTTAATGGGAAATTTATAAGTTATTAAGAAATCGGTGAATAACTTATTAAAATCTTTTGGATAACCTTGAACCCCAATGTGGCAGCAAGATTTGGGCAATTAAGTGACTCTTAACTCTCATTACAAGGTCACATTTTAAGAAAGTTTTTGTGGCTAAGTCACCACATAAGTGGGGCCACATCCACCACAATTTAAAAGCCTATCTAAATCATTCAAGGAAATATTGATGGCAACGTGAGTTACCTCTCAAAAGAGACTTCTCAAATTCAAAGAGAGACATCATGTGAATTTGAATGGCAACATGAGTTACATCAAAAACTCATACGAGATTGTATCTTAGTAGCGTGAGATTTTGCAATTTTAAGGGAGTACGGTATAATTTTTCTCAAAAATATCATTCGGATTCTCCCCTACTTCGATTCACTGTTACATGTTTTGTCGCATTTGACAGGTGTTGGAGGATCGTCAAGAAAATCGGCTTAGGTATGTTAAGGCTATCCCTTCTTTCTTTTTGGCATGATCCATACGATACAAACGAAACGAGCAATGCACAACTTCCATAAATGACTCTATTCATAGAGGTATTAGAGGTGCCTATGTTCTTGAATTCCCATGTATCTTATTATTACATCTTTTGTTCATGGGTCTTAGAAAATACGTAAGTTGATAAAGTTTATTTCATGATATTAATTAAAGGCATAATGGTCTTATGACATTCCGTGAGATTTTATTGACGTACTTCTCATGCATTGTATTCATTTACATTGATCCATGATCAAATGACATTATATACGAAGATATATGTATATGAGATATGGGAAAAAGTTACGGCGTTATATACGCACCACCACCTGATCAACTGATATACGTTGATGATTTTGCCCAAAGTGGTCGAGACGATGTGATTGGATTCCCTCAGAGGCTTGATGGTGTTATGAACACATGTACCTATGCACGACATGACATTCATACGCATATGCATGACACTATGAGTATTTCATGATTTACAGAGTTATTTAGACTTACATGTCGAGTCTTATACTCCATGTTTTTCTCATGTCTATTATTTACTTATTTTCATTCCTTACATACACGGTACATTATTTGGACTGACGTCCCTTTTTTCTGGGGACGCTGCGTTTCATGCTCGAAGGTTCTGATAGATAGGTCGAGAGTCCTCCAAGTAGGCTATCAGCTCAGCGGAGCTCTGTTTGCTCCGGAGTTGCTTGTTTGGTCAGTATGATTTAGACGTGTATTGTTAACTATGGCGGGGCCCTGTCCCGACCTTTATGATAAGTATGTACTCTTAGAGGCTTGTAGACAAATATCATGTATACAGATACTTATATGGCCTTGTCGGCCTATATTTTAAGTATATAATGGATCACATTGGCCTTATATGCCCGTATGTCACAAGTATGAGTTTCTATATCAGGTTGGGTCGTTCTATGTTAGATATTCCCTCATGTTTACTCTGGTTATCTCATGACGCCCCTTATTCCCACTTAAATATGATGATGTAATAAGAAAGATACGTTACGTTGGTACTTAGTTGAGTAAGGTATCGGGTGCCCGTCGCGGCCCATCGATTTGGGTCGTGACACAAATACCCCGATTGGCTAGCAAACGTAGTAGTAGTCCCTAAGAAAGGGAACAAACTAAGAATGTGTGTTGATTATAAGGATTTAAATAAAACATGCCCCAATGACTCTTTTCTTTTGCTAACATCGATCGCATGATCGATGCCACGGCCGTCCACGAGATCCTCAATTTTCTCGATGCCTATTCCAGGTACAACCAAATTCAAATGAACCCGAATGATCATGAAAAGACCTCGTTTATTACTAAGTATGGCACACACTGCTATAATGTAATTCCATTCAGATTAAAAAATGATGGTGTCACTTACCAATGCCTAGTAAACTGGATGTTCGAAGAACAAATAGAGAAATCTATGGAAGTTTACATTGATGATATGTTATATGGCAGTATCGGAGATAACGGCAAATGGATTCCTAGTTCGGGAAGAACAAGGTACACAATTTCTGATTTATTATGTTAGTCGGACCTTAGGTGAGGCCGAAACTAGATATCTCCACCTAGAAAAATTGGTGCTCGCTTTGTTAAGCGCCTCTAGGAAACTGAAACCGCGCTTTCTGTGTCCACCCTATATGTGTTTTGACAACTTACCAATTGCAAAATATAATGCATAAACCCGAGATTTTGATGCGATTGGCCAAATGGGTTGTAGAGCTAAGTGGATACGATATTGAATATCGACCCCGAACAACCATTAAGTCTCAAATTTTGGCAGACTTTATGGCTGACTTCATGCTTACCCGAATACCCGAGGCCGAAAGAGAGTTGTTGGTAAAATCGAGGACGTCCTCGCGAATCTGGACCCTCTTTATGGACGGTGCATCGAACGCAAAGGGGTCTGGACTTGGCATTGTACGAAAGCCGCCCACAGCCAACGTGGTTAGACAATCTATTAGAACTGTGAAATTGGTTGACAATGAGGTCGACCATGATTGCAAGTCTCGAACTAGCCAAAAACTTGGGGACGGAGGTGATGAAAGCTAAGTATGACTCCCTCCTTATGGTGAATCAGGTTAACGGAACGTTCTAAGTCAGAGAAGAACGAATGCAAAGGTTCCTAGATAAGTTACAAGTAGTTTTACATCGATTTAATGAATGGACTTTGCAACACGTACCTCGAGATCAAAATAGTGAGGCCGATGCCCTCGCAAACTTAGGGTCGTCGGTCGAGGATGAAGAGCTCAACTCAAGGGCCGTCGTGCAACTCATGAGGTCAGTAGTCGAAGGTCACGCCGAGATAAACTCCACGAGCTTAACATGTGATTGGAGAAATAAATACGTAGAATATTTGAATAACGAGAAACTTGCCTCAGATCCAAAAGAATCGAGTGCCCTGCACACAAAGGCAACCCGATTCACCTTGTCCGAAGACAAAACCTTGTTCAGAAGAATGTTCGATGGCCCACTAGAAATATGTTTGGGACCGGGAGATACGGAGTATGTTTTGAGGAAAGTTCACGAGGGCACTTGCGGAAACCATTCAGGCGCCGAATCATTGGTTCAAAAGGTAATTAGAGTCGGTAATTACTGGATCGACATGGAAAAAGATGCGAAGGAGTTTGTTCGAAAATGTGAAAAATGCCAAAGATATGCTCCGATGATTCAGCAACCTGGGGAACTGCTGCATTCAGTCTTGTCGCCATGGCCATTTATGAAGAGGGGAATGGAACTCGTTGGCCCTCTTCCATGGGCACTAGGTAAGGCTCAATTTATCTTATTTATAACTGATTATTTTTCTAAGTGGGTTGAAGCACATGCATACGAGAAGGTTAGGGAGAAGGAGGTCATCAACTTCATTTGGTACCACATCATATCGATGTGGGATGTCATCCGAAATTGTGTGTGACAACGGTAAACATTTCATCGGCAGTAAAGTGACCAAGTTTCTCGAAGATCATAAGATCAAAAGAATCTTATCGACACCTTATCACCCTAGCAAAAATGGGCAAGCTGAATCGACAAACAAAACAATCATCCAAAACCTTAAGAAGAGGTTAACCGACGCCGAAGGAAAATGGAAGGATATCCTACCCGAAGTCCTTTGGGCGTACTGCACGACTGCAAAGACCAGTACCGGGGCTACTCCGTTCTCATTGGTTTATGATGTTGAAGCCCAAATTCCAGTCAAAGTCGGGGAGCCAAGTATCGGATATCGATATGCAACAAATGAGTCAAATGACGAGGCCATGAATACGGACTTGGAGATATTGGATGAAAGGCGTGAAGTCGCCCTTGTTTGGTTGGCTGCCCAAAAACAACGAATCGAGAGGTACTACAATCGAAGAGCCAACCTTCGATACTTTAATGTCGGAGACTTAGTGCTAAGGAAAGTCACTCTAAACACTCGAAATCGAAACGAAGGGAAATTGGGTCCGAATTGGGAAAGACCATACCAGATTTTCGAGGTCATCGGGAAAGGGTCCTCAAGCTCGGAATGATGGACGGAGAACAACTACCGAGCAATTGGAATATATCTCACCTAAAACGGTACTACTGCTATGGTACGAACCCATTTCATTTCTTTATTATTTTTGACTAACACCTGCAGGTGATACACAAGAAGCGGCACGAAGTCTTTAGGTCTGAAAGCACGCATTGCACTCTTTTTTCCTTAGACCGATTTTGTCCCAAATGGGTTTTTCGGCAAGATTTTTAACAAGGCAACAATAGATCGTGCTAATTTAGAATCAAGTCCGATTATGAATCGGTATAGAACATCAATTCAAAAATATTCAAGGTTCCTCTACAATCAACCTTAAATACTGTGGAGGGGGGGGGGGGGGGGGGACCCCCAAAAATTTTATTACTCTGC